>OZ024721.1:3107537-3393668 GCA_964016875.1 Fallopia convolvulus
GAGTAGGGAGAAAACATGCTAAGTGGGCAAAACCGGAGAGGGATTACATTAAGTTGAACTTTGATGGTGTAGTGAGTGCGGATGGCGTGGCTTCTTTCGGGTTCATCCTCAGGGACTCTAGTGCCCCCCCCATCCATTTTGACGGAGGACTGATTGGTCGACATTCTGTTCTGATCTCCGAGACCATCGCCTTGCGCCAAGGACTTCTCGAGGCCATTCGTCGTGGCATTCCCCAGATCCAGATTGAAGGCGATAATGTGCAACTGGTCAAGGTCGTTCTTGGTGACTGGCGCTACCCGTGGGAGATTGAGTTGCTGCGTTCGGACATCCATTGTTTGCTTGCCTGGTTCCAAGATTGGTGTATTTTTCATGTCTTCCGTGAGTACAGTTATGTGGTGGACTTCATCGCTGGATCTTTTAGACTTGTCTCTTCTATCTCGGTTGCAGTTGACTCGGGTTTGCTAACCCTCATCCATCAGGATGCTCTAGGGCGACCATTATCCTGTTAGTGGTCACTCTAATCACTTTCCTTATCAAAAAAATGTGGTGCTTATTAATTGTTTTAAGTTATTCTTACAAAAGAGGACAATGGTTGTAATTAATAACTAGTGACCGAGATACAAATTGAAAAAAAGAAAGAAATATCGATTGGTACTCTCGAGTTTTTTCTTTTTCGAATGGTGCCGAAAAAAACTTATTCTGAATGGAACACTTGAACACTTGAACACTTGAAGAACGCTTAGAAAATCCTCCTCCAGATTTACCAAAAGATCAGTGGCAACATTGTGTACAACTATTTAGCTCTCAAGAGTATAAGGTGATATCTAGACCAACTCATATGAGTTTTCATTTATGCCTTATTTATACATTTTATCTTACGCATTAAAATTTTAGGAGATGAGTGAAAGAAATTCCAAAAATCGTCGTTCCAAGAAAAGGACAACGCATACCACCGGAAACTTATCATTTGCTGAATTTGAACTTCTGATGGTAACTATTATAGATTTAAAAGGCCTTACTCAAGCCTCAAACACTCTCTTTCTCACCAATTTCCCTCTTTGAACAAGCTGATTTTTCCCCAAAAAAACCAAAGGAAATTGTTTTTTTTAGGGCAGCCACCACCTCCGACCAGCTCTTGGGCATCGTGCTTGGCCGCGCCGCCGCTCGCACCGCCGGAGCTACTTTGCCGGAGCCACCTTCCACCGTGCTGCCTCCTCGCCAGTTCCATGGTCGTTCAGTCCTGATACTCTGTTTGGTCCAACGTAAAAACAAGAACAAGGAGAAGTATGGTATTTTTTTGGGCCTTTTTATTTAACTCCTTTTGGGCTATTTTTTAATACTTGTAATTTTATTCTAAGCCCAATTAGCAAATCAATTTTTTTAAGAAATCAAATTATGAGAAAAATGGAACTAGCACATATTTTTATGAAATTTACACATGCATGCAAGGATTTTAGAGAGGGAATATTTTTATAAATTATAAAGTAAATTGTAATAAATCCTAAACTAATAAAAGTGGCTTTTAACTTAGAAAATTATGATTTTATTTAGTTTAAAAAGCCTAGACCTTTTTATTTGTTCTTATACAAAAGTTCTTTGTATTATAAAGTATTGTCTTGATAATTTTATAAGATAAAATTTCATGCATGCAATCTTCATGCATGTCCTTTTTAAGCTTTGGATAATTTTATATGAACTTTGAATTAAAATAAATTTAATAAGAACAAGATATCTTTAGTTAAATTGAATAAGTCTTTACATTTATTTTAAAAGGGTTTTATAACTTAAACCACTCTTGCATGTCAATCTAGACTTAAAATAAATTTTAGATAATTCATTTGTGAACTTTCTAGTTAAAAGTAGACTTATAAATGTTATTATCTACTTAAGTAGGTTAAATAAATTATTGCATGTGGACTTTATAATTTTTAGGATATAATCACCCTTGTATGTTAACTTCGAGCTAGTATAAATTTGAAATAAAATTTGTCATGATCTTCTTGATAAAAAGGATACTTACAAGATGCACGTTATATTTAAATAAATAAATAAGTAGTGCATGTGGACTTAAAGAGATTTTTATAAATTAATTCATACATTGTAACACCCCCTTCCTACCCTGGAGGTATTACCGCCAGTAACCCCGATTAAGACTAAACCGAAGCTACCCAAGGCTTTAAACTGACTGAACAAACTAAAAACATTACAGCGGAATAAATACAATTGGTCTTATACAACCCTTAACTTAAAAGAATAAATAAATAGAACAGCCTTCTATTCAAACAAAATCTTCATCAAGTCTTCCTTGAGTACTTATTTCCTGAAACTCAGCTTCGCTTTGAAGTAGTTCAATCCCGATCTTCACTCAGAGTATAGCCATTGGAAACCTTTCTTCAACTTCTGGAGCTTCAAACCTCGAAATCCGCCTCTTGAATCAACTTCCAAGAAGAACCTGATGTATCGTATACAACGGTGGACACCAGCCGACCATATAAAAGAAAAAGAAGATGGACGGGTTAGTCTAATGATAGACTAGCAAGCGGAGAAACTAACTTGGTTCTTATGGTTGGAACTAAACATGTTGGCATCCAAAATCCGAATAGGCTTGGATTATGATCCAACAGTTAGCAGTCTTATAGAGAATAAGAAAGAGACTCGCATAATCAAGAGAGAGAACACCACCGCTTGTGGTTTCTTTTACGAAGCATAAACAATTGTTGGGAACTCATATTAATCACATAACATTTTGAAAAGCCTCCGTCGACTAAAGCATCCGTCGACTAATCAGATTGACTTAATCAAAGTTTGATTAAGAATCATTCATAACCGGAAGCAAGAATGGTTATCGAATAGACTAACCATTCGGGTACATTAATGTGCCTAACGCACTTATCTTTATTACTCTCAGAACTTTTCACAAACATGTTGGTAACTTTTAAGCGGCTAAAACCGCAGAGAATCCACCTGTACATGGAGACGTCAAGATGAGAGGGATGAAATCCATGATCATTGACGAACACCTAGTACCAATTTGCACTTAGCCAGAGTGCACAAACACCTCTTCCAGCGTTGAGTGAGGTATGAGTCATGACCCGAATGTTGGGATATGATAGTAACGAGCTAAACCTCCCAACATAAACTGTGTTATAAAGAGGTCATCGGAGACTCGGCTCCTACCCCTGAAAAAAACTAACTTACTTCACAACAATGTCTCAGCATGAGACAACATACAAGGTCACACACAACGGACCTAAATCCAGTTCTAACGCGAAACTGAATAAACAACATGGTCATTATTTCTAACAAATATAACAACCTATCACATTTTATTAATCATACAAGTTGTTCCCAACGCAAATATTAAATGGGATCCAATTCCTCATTTAATAACAATAACGCAAGAGAGAATCGTCCACTTGCCTTATAAGGCGTGCTCGACGTCCTTAGCAATTCCAACAGTAATCTGTATCATCCCTCTGACAAATATAACAAAAGGATTTCTCAACAACGAGTTCACAGAAACACTTCTTAGTTGTATTCTCAACTCCTACAACTTCCTAATCGATAAACGATTTAATTTCCGAATATCGATATATAATAAATCCTTAATTATCATGCTTCAAGGAGCCATCTTGGCGGAATTATAACTAATTATACGCTTCTCTTTTGAAACAATTTTCTAAATAAAAATTGTTCATCAACAACAATTCTAAAAGATTACCAAATTTCAGCTCAAACGGATTAACGACGAATCCCAAGTAATTATCCGAAGTCCTTTACCTGACAATCGGTATCCAAAACTTGTCTTCGCTATAACGGAAGATCCGGACGTCCGTTTCACGAGCGGTTCGAACCTGTAGAACCGTATTAACGTCAAGATTATAAAAACCATAAATTTAATTAGCAAAGCGGCACCAAAAGGCCCTTACGGTGGCTCCGCAACCAATCCGCTAATTAATTTCGATCGTATATACCTTCACTCATACCCATGGCTCGTGTGGCTCGATCATGGATCGATCCCCGAGCCCGAGGGTGGCTGGGCATTGCCCGACAGCAGCCCTTGCCATTGGTGGTGGTCGGACAAGCTACCGATCGCCGGCGACGTCGCGCGGCGTGGTCGAAAAGTGATCGGCGTGAAGGCTCTTTCTCCCGAGGTCGTCGTTCCACCTTGAATCTCTCGCTGGTTCCTTTTCTTCTTTGTGCAGCAGCAGCAACCAACAAAGCCAGAGAGAGGATGAAGAAGATGAGGTGAGGTGGAGGTGAGGAGGAAGAAGAGCTGTCGGCGGTGAAGACCGAATTCTTTCCTCCCGAGCGCTGTCGTTCCGCCTGATTCTTCTCTTGGTTCTGGTTCAGTTAGAACTCACAAAAATTGTAGAAGAGGAGGTGGGGAAGATGGAGGTGGGGAAGATGGAGGTGAGGAGGTAGACGAAGAAGATGAGCGCCGGCGGTGAAGAGCTTGAATTCTTCCACCCGAGCCCGCGTCGTTCCGTCCTAGCCCTCTCTCTCGATTTTCATTTGGTTTGGAACGAATTGGATAGATTTTGAAAGGCAGAGGATATGCCGTGGTTATCCCCCTGGTTCCTTCAATATTAAGTAAGTGAAAGATAATTTCAAAAACCAAACCCGTCTCGGAACGGGACTCGCGTTAAAGCGGTAAAATTATGTACCTCGGGTGGAAAAACTCACTAAACGAAAAACGTCCCGTAAATTATGTAGACCAATAAAACCAATTTTCCATGATTTTATCTTGCTACCTTCAATTTTTAAGGCTTCCGTTTCGTATTTTAAATCCTTTCCGGTACATAATTGAAAATACGGCTTATCCAATAAATATTCTTTTTTTTCACCGAAAAATCGTAGAATTCACACCGATCCATAAAATCATTTCTTTGTGATTTTAGGATATCACCAACAATTTTCTAGGATTTAATCTCCAATAAAAATATCGGATTAAGCGTTAAAACGGACCAAAAAGGTTAAAAGGATATCCGAGAAAAATTCAAAAATATCCTCAAAAACCGCAGTTATTACATTAGTACCCCCTTAAAAATGGTTTCGTCCTCGAAACCAAGGAGAACTCAGATCACAAGGAAGGATAGCATAAGCACACATACACACAACCACTACAAACCTATACAGAAGTTTGTAGTACCCCCTTAAAAACATACTGTTACTTCTGCACCAAGCACAGAACAATCACTGCTTAATTATCAAGTTTCTTCTTTTACAATGTTCATTGACTTTGGAAAATGACTCGACATCTCTTGTCTGGTTTCTCAAGTCTTTTCTTTACCTCCATTTATAGGCCAAGGTAGCCTAACCAGAGATATATTGAACGCATACTATCAAGGAAAACATTCCGGATAGAATGCACTGAAGGTGGCAATGCCAATCGATAAACAAGCTTACCAGTTCTTTCCAGTATCTCAAAAGATCCAACATAGCGAGCATTTACGTTGTCTTGCTTTCCTCAGCGGAATACGCCTTTCAAGGCGGATACTAGAACAAAAACGTCGTTCTCTACAATGAACTCAACATGTTCTCTAATTAAAACAACACACAATTGTTGTCGCCTTTGAGCAGTTAGCACCCTTTAAACGTTAGTGCGATATCAGTTGTTGTTCTTTTGGCCAAGTCTGGCCCATGAAGAACCTTGTCAGTGTTGGCATTCCAACAAATTGACAACCAACACTCCTGGCTTTACCAAGCCACAAAAGAGTCATTTTCTTTACTGTGCAATCAAAATTCTTGTATGTGAACTCACTCGAACTCAAACTACCATTCCAACTCATGTGGAATCCAAAATACATGTCCTCGGGAGTTTGAATTTGTTTTCTTGCATTGTTCATCACTTTGATGAAGGAAACCAACACTAAAATTCAATTTAATTCACTTTCAAACTTTGGCATGAACCATCCATCTCAATCAGAGATAATAGTCTTTGGAGTTTTATGAAGATCAAAAACTTCAAGCATGAACACCTTAGCTAACTTCTGTACTCTTTAAGTCATCTTAAATGCATTAAAAAGAACACTCTATGTGAGTTTCTTAACAACCTCAATATTGCATCTTTTTTTTTCCATTAAGTCTTGAATGACTAATGACAAGAATTCATTGTAACATCTTTCCGCTTCCATTCTGAAACAGGAAGAGACTATAACATTTCATCTAGTCTTCTATGCTCAAACAGGACTTCCAGACAAACTAAATGTATCAAAACGAACTCAGTGACATTTCACTTCATGTCAAGCCATCAAAAGGTTTATCTTAATCCTTATACATTTACTTGTTCCAGGCTGAACTAATTAAGCAAATAACTATGCCTCCTTTGAAATAAACTTTCAAAGCTCATCAACCACAGATACACATGAACAGTTTCAAAATCAAGCAATCCATAATCTTGAATAACAATTCCTGGTGTCTTACTTTCTTGATCTTCTCCATTGATCTTAAATAATATTACTTTCCCCATACTACTTTTCCTTGATCTAGTCAACAGATTTTGAATAAAATCCTAGGGGATTCACACAACCTTGTTGTCATCCAAACTAAATCTTTAGTCCTTCACAAATCAGTTTCTTTACAAAGATTACTTAAAATCCTTACTCAATTTCCTTATTGAGATAAAATCTCAGTATTATTTTAACCAAGAATATGAGATTTATCCAACACATGACAAGATAATAACCTATCTTGTCAATCCTTTACATCCTTTTCTCAACCAAAACTCAGCTTGAGCATACTGACATTTAAAAGTATTTATCTCTCTCAACTACTTCAAACTGCACTCTTACGCATTACTATACCAACATATTAGACAATAATACCTTTAGTCCAATAATTTCTAACAAAATTGTCTCCATTGACAATTTTCAGTCTTTTTCATCAAAGAACTGTTTAGACTTTATTTAACATTCTGACTTGTTGAGCAACCTAACTCTTAGGATTAAAAACATATCCTCACATGTCCACTCTCTACATCCAACAACTTATCAGGCTGAGATTGAATATCAATACTAATTTACATATCCAAACTCCAGACCCATTGGAGTTCTGCTTAAAGTCCTCACTTGACTATCTTATCTCAAAGAGATTTAAGTTTTCAAGACAACATGAAAACAAATAACAATTAATGGAGAAATTACTAGTACATCCTTTATTCCAAAGAAAGGATTACTACAATATCATTCCTTAGAAAGGGTTCCATTCCATGAGTCCATATCAACTTACTTTCAAGGACAATTCCGCTAAAAAGGAAATGACTTTCTTAGGTTATGACGTCAACCAAGATGAACTACTAGCAAACTGCTTAGAGAATTCCAATAAGCGTCGACTGAAAACAATCCCAAACATTTAGAGAAGTACAGAGTTACTCCATGCTCTTCAGAGACCAACACAGATTTGTAAAGAATCTTACCAAATTTCTTTACTTATCATCGAACTGTTTTGGGAAGTTTGACCATACTCCTTAAATGGTATAAGATACCAAGGATGTATTAACTCTAAGGAGTGTTACAAGATATTAGATATAGGAATTGCTATAATGCAAAAGAAATCTTGCATCTTTTCATATCGACCAACTATACTTGCAAAACTCATATAATTGCAAAACTTATATGATTGCCAAATCATGCTAGAAACTATTCTTTAAAACCCAAGGAATTATGTGATCTTATTCCACCATGTGATCAAGATGGGGAGATAAAATAAACATAATCCTTTACTCATAGGAATAAGACATGTAATCTTGCCTTACCATGTGATCAAGATGGAAGACAAATCACATTCTTACTCACCACCATGAAAACCGTAGAAAAATTTATTCATGAATCCTATATAACAAACTACCATTACTTTTAGAAATTCATACTTGAATTCTACAAAGTCCTAAGATTTTTCTCAAAAGAGAAAATCACAAAACAATTTCAACTATTCCTTAAATCATAACAGCTTGACAGGAACTCGACATAGTCTACAAGCATACAGGCTTTAACTTTGAATGTCGCTAAGACAAAGATTAGCTACTCTCTTGAAGAATTGAGCGCGTCAATCCAATGCATCAAATAAAATTGATGACCTTATCTTAATGATGCTACTAACACTTTGTTCTAATTCTGTGCTGACAATTGCACCTTAGCTGACTTTACCAACTTGACAAATGTTTTGAATCAAAACCGAGTCTCAAAGAAGCTAAGATACTCCAATTCACTTCTGAGCCCCACATTTTCCCTCGAATGTGACACTTCATTCCCTTCTCAAGGTAGAACTTGATGACATACCTTGACTTTTCTTAATTAGACATACATGCTAGACTTTTCTATAATCCATAGTATTGAGTAATCTCTGCCTGATTTAACTCAATCTTAACCCATATTAACTTCACAAGTTCAATAAAAGGGTTGATCACTCCAATCCACTTACTTGCAAACCTTAGGAAAAATGTGATTTTGACATCTTCATACTCATAGCGAAGATTCTTCTTCGATCATTTTCAACTTGTATGCCTCCTTGACATACTACTTTAAAGTTATGCAAATATGATCCATTGACAAAATTCAATACTTGAGTTCATCCATTCACAAGACAACGAGCCTTCTGCAAGTGAATCTTCATATAAATTCTGATATCCAAAAGTAAACTATCAAACTCTTCTGATGAGTTTAAGGACTTTCAATCCTCTTATAACTTAATCTTCTCGATATAAAAAAAAATGAACTTTCAAACTATGCATCTAGTTCAAAAGATTCAATCCGTATGCCTTTTCATTAATTTAACTTCAAACCAAATTGCAAAGAAAGAGATTGTGGTTAGGAAGCTTGCCGACAACTTAACAGTCTCACCAGTACCACCTTAGGCTTTGGATTTGACAGACTTTAAAATCCAAACACAACTGAAATTATCCCTTCAGCGATAAGGGCTAAGCCTTATTGACCACAATATTGAAGGGTTGATATTTTCTTCCCTCTGTTTAAAATATCAAAGACATATCTGCTAAGATCATTCCTTGATTGATCTTCTCAAAACTAAACTTTATCATTTCCATCCTTGAAGAAACATAAGTCAATACCATTGACAAATTAGCACATCTCATTGCTGATTCCATTATTGGTCAATTATAGACCTCAAGTCTCTTCTCATTATCTCAAGTTGGGTATCATACAACAAAACTCCAATAACGTTGTCACATAGGTTAGTCATTTGGATATCAACGACTCAGTGTCATCAATTAACACTTGCACTAGTATTTAATTGAACATAAATACATCATCAATGAACTTTTACCTGTTCAATCTATTTTGACCAATCAACCTTATTCACAACAACCTTGATGATTAACCACTTGTTCACAACTTGAACTGAACCAACATTTTTCCTTTCTTTCTTACTATAATCATAAGAAATCCACATTCCATTTAGGAATCTCAATCCTCTTAACTCAAAGGATACAACATATATGAACATCCGAGTTCGAATACTCTCAGATTCAAAATTGAACTGCATCTTCCAATAGTTTAACAATTCAGTTGATCCAACACTTGAGCACCTCAAAGCTCTTTAACTTCCCACTAGGCAAACAAAAGTACAGAATATTCCTGATTCTATACTATAGAGTCACAAACATAGTTGTTGAAGAAAGTTTCCAAAGACAATCCTTTTCTTTTCAGGATTCTTTTACATCCCTTCATGATCAATATGGATCTCTTAGAATTACTCATGACTCACAAGATTTTCCAAATCTTAATACTTAGAAGTAGAGGTTCCAACTCTAAACTTCTATTGATAATCGAATTTCAACCAAATTCAGAAATTCCTAAGAAAAATATTCTCGGGAAAACTCTTACTCTTATGACTTCAAGACAACACTTGAACTTTCACATATCAAGAAAAGAAATTAACAATTTCTTTCACATAACTTTGAATCATGAACTTTCTAACAAAAATTCTTAACTTGAAATCTCCCATCATACAATCTTAAAATAGGAAACCTTCAAACTAGAAAGTCTTTATGAAGTACAATACTTAACTTCAAAATCTCACAAGAAGTTTCCTAATATGGAAGAAACAACGAGGGTACACCAAATTCAGACTCTCCAAACTCAAGAGAGAATAGGAATTTATTGAGAACTTGGTCTAGAATCGGTTCAACTTTAGGAATCTTTACCTAATCTTACTTTGGATCCTTCTCGGAATCCTTTCCCATCTCCAGGGAATCAAATGTCCACCATAGGACAAAACTTATTACCTCATGTTTCTCCAATTCCCTTTTCTCCAATCTTTTTCACGAGTCTGGCTTCCAATCTTAACCACTTTCCACAAATGGTTCTAAGACAACACCAATATAGAATTATCCATAACTCTATATGGAAGATGAAAGTCTTAAGCAAGACTTAGGAACTTTTAGCTCTGATACCACTTCTGTAACACCCCCTTCCTACCCTGGAGGTATTACCGCCAGTAACCCCGATTAAGACTAAACCGAAGCTACCCAAGGCTTTAAACTGACTGAACAAACTAAAAACATTACAGCGGAATAAATACAATTGGTCTTATACAACCCTTAACTTAAAAGAATAAATAAATAGAACAGCCTTCTATTCAAACAAAATCTTCATCAAGTCTTCCTTGAGTACTTATTTCCTGAAACTCAGCTTCGCTTTGAAGTAGTTCAATCCCGATCTTCACTCAGAGTATAGCCATTGGAAACCTTTCTTCAACTTCTGGAGCTTCAAACCTCGAAATCCGCCTCTTGAATCAACTTCCAAGAAGAACCTGATGTATCGTATACAACGGTGGACACCAGCCGACCATATAAAAGAAAAAGAAGATGGACGGGTTAGTCTAATGATAGACTAGCAAGCGGAGAAACTAACTTGGTTCTTATGGTTGGAACTAAACATGTTGGCATCCAAAATCCGAATAGGCTTGGATTATGATCCAACAGTTAGCAGTCTTATAGAGAATAAGAAAGAGACTCGCATAATCAAGAGAGAGAACACCACCGCTTGTGGTTTCTTTTACGAAGCATAAACAATTGTTGGGAACTCATATTAATCACATAACATTTTGAAAAGCCTCCGTCGACTAAAGCATCCGTCGACTAATCAGATTGACTTAATCAAAGTTTGATTAAGAATCATTCATAACCGGAAGCAAGAATGGTTATCGAATAGACTAACCATTCGGGTACATTAATGTGCCTAACGCACTTATCTTTATTACTCTCAGAACTTTTCACAAACATGTTGGTAACTTTTAAGCGGCTAAAACCGCAGAGAATCCACCTGTACATGGAGACGTCAAGATGAGAGGGATGAAATCCATGATCATTGACGAACACCTAGTACCAATTTGCACTTAGCCAGAGTGCACAAACACCTCTTCCAGCGTTGAGTGAGGTATGAGTCATGACCCGAATGTTGGGATATGATAGTAACGAGCTAAACCTCCCAACATAAACTGTGTTATAAAGAGGTCATCGGAGACTCGGCTCCTACCCCTGAAAAAAACTAACTTACTTCACAACAATGTCTCAGCATGAGACAACATACAAGGTCACACACAACGGACCTAAATCCAGTTCTAACGCGAAACTGAATAAACAACATGGTCATTATTTCTAACAAATATAACAACCTATCACATTTTATTAATCATACAAGTTGTTCCCAACGCAAATATTAAATGGGATCCAATTCCTCATTTAATAACAATAACGCAAGAGAGAATCGTCCACTTGCCTTATAAGGCGTGCTCGACGTCCTTAGCAATTCCAACAGTAATCTGTATCATCCCTCTGACAAATATAACAAAAGGATTTCTCAACAACGAGTTCACAGAAACACTTCTTAGTTGTATTCTCAACTCCTACAACTTCCTAATCGATAAACGATTTAATTTCCGAATATCGATATATAATAAATCCTTAATTATCATGCTTCAAGGAGCCATCTTGGCGGAATTATAACTAATTATACGCTTCTCTTTTGAAACAATTTTCTAAATAAAAATTGTTCATCAACAACAATTCTAAAAGATTACCAAATTTCAGCTCAAACGGATTAACGACGAATCCCAAGTAATTATCCGAAGTCCTTTACCTGACAATCGGTATCCAAAACTTGTCTTCGCTATAACGGAAGATCCGGACGTCCGTTTCACGAGCGGTTCGAACCTGTAGAACCGTATTAACGTCAAGATTATAAAAAACATAAATTTAATTAGCAAAGCGGCACCGAAAGGCCCTTACGGTGGCTCCGCAACCAATCCGCTAATTAATTTCGATCGTATATACCTTCACTCATACCCATGGCTCGTGTGGCTCGATCATGGATCGATCCCCGAGCCCGAGGGTGGCTGGGCATTGCCCGACAGCAGCCCTTGACATTGGTGGTGGTCGGACAAGCTACCGATCGCCGGCGACGTCGCGCGGCGTGGTCGAAAAGTGATCGGCGTGAAGGCTCTTTCTCCCGAGGTCGTCGTTCCACCTTGAATCTCTCGCTGGTTCCTTTTCTTCTTTGTGCAGCAGCAGCAACCAACAAAGCCAGAGAGAGGATGAAGAAGATGAGGTGAGGTGGAGGTGAGGAGGAAGAAGAGCTGTCGGCGGTGAAGACCGAATTCTTTCCTCCCGAGCGCTGTCGTTCCGCCTGATTCTTCTCTTGGCTCTGGTTCAGTTAGAACTCACAAAAATGGTAGAAGAGTAGGTGGGGAAGATGGAGGTGAGGAGGTAGACGAAGAAGATGAGCGCCGGCGGTGAAGAGCTTGAATTCTTCCACCCGAGCCCGCGTCGTTCCGTCCTAGCCCTCTCTCTCGATTTTCATTTGGTTTGGAACGAATTGGATAGATTTTGAAAGGCAGAGGATATGCCGTGGTTATCCCCCTGGTTCCTTCAATATTAAGTAAGTGAAAGATAATTTCAAAAACCAAACCCGTCTCGGAACGGGACTCGCGTTAAAGCGGTAAAATTATGTACCTCGGGTGGAAAAACTCACTAAACGAAAAACGTCCCGTAAATTATGTAGACCAATAAAACCAATTTTCCATGATTTTATCTTGCTACCTTCAATTTTTAAGGCTTCCGTTTCGTATTTTAAATCCTTTCCGGTACATAATTGAAAATACGGCTTATCCAATAAATATTCTTTTTTTTCACCGAAAAATCGTAGAATTCACACCGATCCATAAAATCATTTCTTTGTGATTTTAGGATATCACCAACAATTTCCTAGGATTTAATCTCCAATAAAAATATCGGATTAAGCGTTAAAACGGACCAAAAAGGTTAAAAGGATATCCGAGAAAAATTCAAAAATATCCTCAAAAACCGCAGTTATTACATACATGCATATCAATTTTAGACCTTAATATAATTTTACAATAAATTATATATGATCCTTTTCATTAAGTAGACTCATGAGAATAAAAATGCACTTAAGTAAATTAAATAAGTGTTGCATGTGGATTTAAAAGGCTTTATTTGAATCAATCCACTCTTGCATGTCAAGTTAAATTTATTATAATTTTGGAATAAATTTAATTAATCTCTAGAAATAGTATCATCCATGAGAATAGTATTTATTTAAATTAATACTATTCTCATGGAATTTGAACTCCTCACTAACATCTGGTGGAGCGTTTGGTTCTCGAGGAACAAGAGAGTCTTTGACTGTAATGTCGGCACTAACTTGACCAATGTCGATCAAATCGCTGAGTTCGTTCGAAACCAGATTAAAGACTGGAAAATTGTTGATTCCGCTGCCTACTCCGGTCCCCGTAACCATATTGCACGGGGCCTCGGTGGGAGAAAGCAAAGCAAATGGGAAAAACCCAAAAGGGATTTTGTTAAATTAAATTTTGATGGTGCAGTTAATGCAGATGACGTGGCTTCATTCGGGTTCATCCTCATGGTCCCCCATCCATTTTGACGGAGGACTGATTGGTCGACAGTCCGTTCTGATGTCCGAGACCATCGCCTTGCGCCAGGGACTTCTCGAGGCCACCAGACGTGGCATTCCCCGGATCCAGATTGAAGGCGATAATTTACAGCTGGTCAATGCCGTGCTCGGTGACTGGCGCTGCCCGTGTGAGATTGAGATGCTGCGTGCGGATATCCATTGCTTGTTAGCTCGTTTCCAGGATTGGTGCATCGCTCACGTCGTTCGGGAGTGCAATTTTGTAGCGGACTTCATCGTTGGATCGTTTAGGAGCGTCTCCTCCGTCCCACTTGCAGCTGATTTGGGCCTCCATACCCTCATCCGCCAGGATGCTCTAGGGAGACCACTAACTTATTAGTGGTCACCCTAATTCCTTTCCTAATAAAAAAATAGTATTTATTTAAATGAAAGGAATAAAAGTGCATGGAATTTTTGTAAAAATGATTTTTGATTTGATAAAATACTTCCTTGCATGTTTCATTAAAGTAAATATTTTGAAAGATTTTCAAAAACATCACCTTGAAAATAATAATAAAGGATTATTATTATTTGTTTCCTACCTAAATTATTTAACCAAATAATTTAGATTGACATCCTTTCTCCTAGCCGAGGAAAATAAGAAAAAGATTATTTTAAAATTGAAATAAGGATTTTAATATATATACTTGTTCGTTCGTCGTTCTTTCGGTTAAATAGGTCGAAGCTTACGAACGTCACTAAGACCTTCTAATTCCGAGTTTTGTAATATCCCGAAGGAAAATCAAGGCAGGTGGACATTTTACTTGAACCTTTCGATAATTCAATTTCCGGTAACTTGTTCGATGTTGAGAACACCTTGTTTGCTAAAATAAACGAACATAGGAAATATCGATTGTTAGAAATAAGGACCATTGTTAGCATTATTGATATTCCTATTGTTAATAGGATTGTTGCTAGACTTGTTGTGTGGCCTTACTTGTTTAATAATCTCGTTTTGAGATTTGCTATGAAATTTCGTAAGTAGCGTAATAAGGGGTGCGGGCTCGGCCCGACACCTCTATATAACATGTTAAGTCATATCGCGAAATACCTATCTTCCTACGACTTTACAGATCATGATCTATGTTTGCTCCTACTCGGAGGAGGGGCGTGCACACCCTAGCTAGGTGTCGGGAACTCCGTTCCAGTAAGTGGACTCCGGCCCATTCATGCCCCCCACACTCTTAATAAATTATTAACGTAAGTGCAGTTTTATCACGACATAAAGATAAGTGCCCATGTACATTAAAAGACATCAAAACCGGATCGGTCTTAAAAGATCGACTCAACTCTCAGTCCGTTAAGGGCGCGAGAGGTTTTCTAGAAAATTTGTGTGTAATTAACGTTCCCAACATTTATTCTATTCTAAAATGTTCTACATTCTCGTAGTTCGTTATTTCGAAGTAAGAGTTATCTCATCTCGAGATTTATTCATTTTCGTTCTTAATAACTCCACTTAAAGGTTACACTTCTTGAAACACATCTCGAATACCTCGTTAACAAGTTTGTTACTTTACCAAAATTACCTTAAGAATGTCTTTCTCGCTTACTTAGTCTCTTTAGACTAATTCCGTTTTCCGCATCTTTGCTTGGCATTTATCACCCTTCACGTCAAATGCCAGACGCTAGGAAACCTCCACTGAAGGCGTAAAAGACGAAGACTACTCAAGTGAAGGAAGGAAGGTCGGGAATTATCAAGAACGATGTTTTGTTTACTTTTGGGTTACTCCATGTTTGTTTAAACAATGTTAATTAATTTCCGCTGCCTAAACAACTCTTAAGTTTTATATTTGTCAAACTAAGTTCACACTATGTAACGGATGCTTATAAGTCTCACATGTGAGCATCTCTTTTTATATGTAATCACTTTATAATTCCGCATGTTTTATTGAACTTTATACCTTATAAAGTCTAGGGTGACTTTGGATGGTAAAATCCGAGGTCACTGGAGATAGCACCTATCGTTGCAAAATAGGGGTGTTACAAATATTGTAATGTTTTTGGTTTTAACTTAAATATTTTTAATTATACAACATAAAATCTACTTGACAAATATATAATATAGTATTTTTATATAACTCATTTTTAAATTTATTTTTAAAATTGTATTTATGAAAAAATTGGCTATAATGTACTTTGATACGATAGAGAATAATTTGGTGAGTCTGCACAACCCGAGTGATAGGGAAAAGGCTATCCTCATTAGCAACAGGTCAGCACACGCTTTGGATTTCTTGAGGACCCTTCCAATTGAAGGGTTAGGATAGACGATGCAACCAAAACAATTCAGGTGTGTTTTGTGCTATCACCTTACTATTCCTATGTATCCTGCTGGTTTTACTTGCCCTTGTTGCTCTTCTAAAACCATAGATTGTTTTGGCGATCATGCTGTCCACTGTGGGAATGATATTGGTCTTAAGTTTCGCCATAACCTAGTCCGGGATGTGTTGGGTGATATCTGTACTCAAGTTGGTATCATTGTGCAAAAGGAGGTACCTCTTGGATTTTTGTCCGAGGAAGGTAGAGATCTTCGACCTGCAGATCTTCTGGTTTACTCTTGGGACAGAGGGAGAAACGTCTGCTTAGATGTCACATGTGTCTCTCCGTTCGTGGGGGCTGGTGTTGATGCTTGGGTAAACCAGAAGATCTGCAGGGGATCTTCTGGTTTACCCAAGCATCAACACCAACCCCGAATGAACCCGAATGAAGCCACGCCATCTACATTAACTGCACCATCAAAATTCAATTTAATAAAATCCCTTTTGGGTTTTTCCCATTTGCTTTGCTTTCTCCCACCGAGGCCCCGTGCAATATGGTTACGGGGAACGGAGTAGGCAGCGAAATCAACAATTTTCCAGTCTTTAATCTGGTTTCGAACGAACTCAGCGATTTGATCGACATTGGTCAAGTTAGTGCCGACATTACAGTCAAAGACTCTCTTGTTCCTCGAGAACCAAACGCTCCACCAGATGTTAGTGAGGAGTTCAAATTCCATGAGAATAGTATTAATTTAAATAAATACTATTCTCATGGATGATACTATTTCTAGAGATTAATTAAATTTATTCCAAAATTATAATAAAGTTAACTTGACATGCAAGAGTGGATTGATTCAAATAAAGCCTTTTAAATCCACATGCAACACTTATTTAATTTACTTAAGTGCATTTTTATTCTCATGAGTCTACTTAATGAAAAGGATCATATATAATTTATTGTAAAATTATATTAAGGTCTAAAATTGATATGCATGTATGAATTAATTTATAAAAATCTCTTTAAGTCCACATGCACTACTTATTTATTTATTTAAATATAACGTGCATCTTGTAAGTATCCTTTTTATCAAGAAAATCATGACAAATTTTATTTCAAATTTATACTAGCTCGAAGTTAACATACAAGGGTGGATTATATCCTAAAAATTATAAAGTCCACATGCAATAATTTATTTAACCTACTTAAGTAGATAATAACATTTATAAGTCTACTTTTAACTAGAAAGTTCACAAATGAATTATCTAAAATTTATTTTAAGTCTAGATTGACATGCAAGAGTGGTTTAAGTTATAAAACCCTTTTAAATTAAATGTAAAGACTTATTCAATTTAACTAGAGATATCTTGTTCTTATTAAATTTATTTTAATTCAAAGTTCATATAAAATTATCCAAAGCTTAAAAAGGACATGCATGAAGATTGCATGCATGAAATTTTATCTTATAAAATTATCAAGACAATACTTTATAATACAAAGAACTTTTGTATAAGAACAAATAAAAAGGTCTAGGCTTTTTAAACTAAATAAAATCATAATTTTCTAAGTTAAAAGCCACTTTTATTAGTTTAGGATTTATTACAATTTACTTTATAATTTATAAAAATATTCCCTCTCTAAAATCCTTGCATGCATGTGTAAATTTCATAAAAAAATGTGCTAGTTCCATTTTTCTCATAATTTGATTTCTTAAAAAAATTGATTTGCTAATTGGGCTTAGAATAAAATTACAAGTATTAAAAAATAGCCCAAAAGGAGTTAAATAAAAAGGCCCAAAAAAATACCATACTTCTCCTTGTTCTTGTTTTTACGTTGGACCAAACAGAGTATCAGGACTGAACGACCATGGAACTGGCGAGGAGGCAGCACGGTGGAAGGTGGCTCTGGCAAAGCAGCTTCGGCAGTGCGAGCGGCGGCGCGGCCAGGCACGACGCCCAGGAGCTGGTCGGAGGTGGTGGCTGCCCTAAAAAAAAACAATTTCCTTTGGTTTTTTGGGAAAAAAATCAGCTTGTTCAAAGAGGGAAATTGGTGAGAAAGAGAGTGTTTGAGGCTTGAGTAAGGCCTTTTAAATCTATAATAGTTACCATCAGAAGTTCAAATTCAGCAAATGATAAGTTTCCGGTGGTATGCGTTGTCCTTTTCTTGGAACGACGATTTTTGGAATTTCTTTCACTCATCTCCTAAAATTTTAATGCGTAAGATAAAATGTATAAATAAGGCATAAATGAAAACTCATATGAGTTGGTCTAGATATCACCTTATACTCTTGAGAGCTAAATAGTTGTACACAATGTTGCCACTGATCTTTTGGTAAATCTGGAGGAGGATTTTCTAAGTGTTCTTCATCAGTTTGCCCACATTCCTTACTCTTATAATATTAATGCAGTCGACATTTCCATAGCCTATAAAGTCGTTGCATGGTTTCAATCACAAAAGCTTGCATCTTGATGTAAGAACTACCTTCCTTAATCTGAAAAATTTCCTACAATAAAAAATAGAGAATAATTTAGAAATCTAAATAAAAGACAAGTTAGTTATAAAAAAAATTGGGAAATTCCTTTTCAACTATCAAAATTGAAATTTTCAGCTATAAAAAGGGAAAATCCAAAAGCATTAAAAACTTAAATTTTCAACTATCGAAACTGAAATTTTCAGCTATGAAGTGGGAAAATTTATAAGCATTAAAAACTGAATTTTTCAGCTATGAAAACTGAAAATCCAAGAGCATAGAACCATAAAATTTTCAGCTATCAAAAATGAAAAACCAGAAATAGATTACAAAATATATATAAAAATCAAGAAATACAGAAATACTGAATAGAGTAAATTTACCTCTATTTCCTTCCACATCACATCACCAACTGCTCCAAAAGCTGTTTTCCAATCCTTTACATTTAATGGAGCCCTTGTCCTTACCGCTCGACCACATTCATTTACCAAATGTCGAGCATTCTCACCAATTGCCCGATCAATATCATCTGGGATGTAAATATCCAATTTGGACTTTTTTCCTTTCATTTTCATATCAATCACATAACTTTTGTATTTTCCCCTCTCTCTCTTGTTCTTCGCTTTACTTGTAGCTAATGTGAAATAAAGATTAATGTTAACATATTTAGGTTCATATACAATGCATAAGCAATAGATTTGTTTTGAAAGTTTATAACATATACATTATTAGAAAGAAATCTATGTACACAAAAAAGGTATTTGCTTTTACCTTCCCAATTTGGAGTAGTGTCTTCATTAGTTGCTGAATGTGAAGATCCACGATTTCCTACCACTTGATCGTTTCGTTGTCGGCTTCTTCTATCTGCCACAGTTTCATTTTCATCCCTTCTCATGGGTGTATCCACAACTTCAAGTCCTTCTAGGGTCATGTTTACCCTTCCAACTAAGTTGTTGATTCTTTTCCTCTTACCTACTGAGCCCATTAAGACAAAGTGTAAGAAAAGAGTAAGTTAGTGTCAAATTCAACTAGAATTTATGTCATCTATAATTAGTTGTTTCAAAACTACTTGTGCCCTCAGGTGAAATAAATCCCTCTGATTCATTTTTAAGCTGATTTCCACTCATGTTCATATCCACATCATGATTATGAGTATGATCCATCTGATTCAAGGACTCCACCTCATTATGACTTGCTAGATTATAATGTCGTTCCTTCTGCAACTGATTTGAAGAACCTGCATAGTGCCTGCGTATGCTAGGATTGCCTTCAATTCGAACTTGATTTGAAGAACTCGCATTACGCCTAGGTATGTTAGGATTGCTTTTATTTTGAGCTTGATGTAAGGGTTTTCGAGAACCATCAACCATAGTTTCCTGACCTCCACCTCCTATTTCATTCATTTATAACAACCATAATAAGATTATGAAACAACCATTTTAAAACAAAGAAAATTAATTAATCATATATTTTATATTTGAAACAAGAAAATAAAAAGCATTATGATAGTCTTCATCCTTTAATCATTCAAAACAATAAAACTCTAACATACTACTTAATCCACACAAATTCTGACAAGTACGCCAAAGTAATGATAACTAAATAAAACATATATTACAAAAAAAGCACAACTAAAAAGATACATCACATGATTTCTATTCATTCTTCCGTTGAGTCATAATCCATCTCTTCCTCTTCACTTGTGCCATCAAAAACTTCAATATCATCATCATCATTGATAAAGCTATCATCTTTTCCATTCTCCTCCATCACCTTTCTCACTAATTTGACAGCACTAAGTTCTTTTTCAACCATAAATGAACCTGTCGCTAAAGAGTTCACCAAAAAACCTTCATTTGAATTTGTAAAAATATGGCAATTGACATCAACATCTACTTGCTGGTATGCATCCACATCTATAGCTTCATCATCTTCAACTTTGTTTGGCATATCATAAAGATCTCTAGGCTGAGTCTTTATAACAAACTTCCAGTCCACATGTTTGGGATCTTGTATATAAAATACTTGCTCCACTTGTGATTCTAACACGTATACTTCATCAGTCTTTAATAAGCCCTTCTTATTCACACTTGTCAAGCCATGATCATCCACCTTATATCCCCTGCCAAGATGATGTACATCAAACCAAGCACATTTGAAAACATATGTGTGATTCCCACCAGGATAAGACAATTTAATCACATCTCTCAAGACACCATAATATTCTTTATCGGAAATATCATCCCCTTGAACCATGACTCCACTGTTTTGAGTTTTTCTATTCTCACATCGATCATCGGTATGAAATTGAAAGCCATTTACAACATATCCTGCATAACGCCTCACAACTCTAGAAGGAAAACAAACTAAATTATATATATCTTCATCAATTCTTCCTTCTTCATGGAGTTTGCGCACCTGTTAAGTAAAATAAATAAGATAGACATTAAAAAAAATATAAATCGAATTAAAGTACTTCCTACAACCACCAAACTTACGCGCTCATATATCCACTTAGAAAAGTGCAATTTATGCCTTCGTTTTACATTCCTAGAATTCTCTTTCTCTAACTCTAGCTTGTGTTCACTACAAAAGAATCGTAACATATTTAGTAGTTAGATGCATTATAAAGTTAATTGAATAATTAGAAAGCATAAGGGATGGGTTGCAAATGAATTTTATGAAACTTACTTAACAAATTCAATAAGCTCGTCACAATTTAGGAGAATGTATAAATGGATTTGTTCACTCTCTTCAAGGCTGAGATGTAATGGTACCCCTTGTCCTAAAGGATGCCCAATGGGTCTAAATACATCTAGATTGCTTCTCAAAGTTCCTTCATTCTTATTCTCATCATCATCGTTTCTCCCTCTACGATTGAATTTAGTATCTATGTTATTCATATATCTTGAGCAAAATGTTAGACACTCATCAGCAAGATAACCTTCAGCAATGCAACCCTCTGGTTGTGCTCTATTTCGAATGTATCTCTTTAAAGTCCGAAGATACCTGGTGTCATCAGAAAGTTGATTAAAAATAACTTGGAAAAAATACATACAACTGAGTTTCTCAAAATAATTTAATTATTGTCATACCTCTCAATCGGGTACATCCAACGATATCGAACAGGGCCTGCTATCTTTGCCTCGGCAGCTAAGTGTACCACTAAATGCACCATTACATCAAAAAACGCAGGTGGGAAAACCATCTCTAGCTTGCACAATGTGTAAGGTATTTGTGCCTCCAGATCATTTAATTGCTTCATAGTTATGCTCTTTGAGCAAAGATTTCGGAAAAAAGAACTCAACTCAACCAAAGGCTCGTATACACTATTTGGCAAAAAGCCTCGAGTTGCAAGAGGAAGAAATTGCTCAATAAAGACATGATGGTCGTGACTTTTCATACACGAGATTTTTTTTCCCACCATCTTGTACACAACGATATATGTTTGACATGTATCCATCAGGAGAATTGATCCCTGCAAACATCTCACATACTGCAGCTTTAGCATTTGAATTCAACGAATAAGATGCTACAGGAATGCGTACTTTGTCTCCATCTAAACTTGGGTGGAGCTCTTCCCGGATGCCCATATTTATCAAATCAATCTGAGCCTTAACTGTGTCTTTCGTCTTGCCTTTAATATTCATCAAAGTACCCAAGATATTATCAGACACATTTTTTCAATATGCATGACATCCAAATTATGTCGTATTTTATGTGTTCTCCAATATGGCAGTTCAAAAAAAATACTTTTCTTGTGGAAACCATACCAATTATTTGTGGCATCCCATTTTCTTTTTTGTCCAACAACCTTACCAAACTTCTCCTGCTCAAATTGATTGAAACAATCTAATACTTCATCCCCGGTTAAAGGAACAGGTGCAGACCCTCTTTCCTTTGTATTATCAAAAGACTTGGCATCCTTTCTCCACTTATGATTATGAGACACCCAACGACGATGACCTAAGTAACCACCTTTATTCAATAGTGAAGTGCACCGAGTATTCTTATGGTAAGATGGACAAGCATAGTGACCTTTAGTTGACCAACCCGACAAGTCAGCATAGGCAGGAAAGTCATTAATAGTCCATAAAAGCATCGCACGCATCAGAAAATTTTGCTTAGAATGAGCATCATACGTTTCAGCCCCAATCTCCCACAACTCCTTTAATTCTTCAATTAGGGGTTGCAAGTATACATCTATGTTTCTTCCAGGGCTTGTGGGTCCAAGTATAAGTAAAGATAAGAGGAAAGATTGTGGTTTCATGCATAGCCAAAGAGGCAAATTGTAAGGAATGAGAACAACGGGCCAAATACTATGTTGTGAATTCTCAAATGGTTGAAAACCATCACAAGCTAATCCAAGTCTAACATTCCGTGCATCTCTTGCAAATGAAGTATACTCCTCATCAAAAGATTTCCAAGCAAGAGAATCAGAAGGATGCCTCATAAACTCATCGTCCACATGCTCCTCCTTATGCCACCTCATATCTTTCGTTGTCTTCCTAGACATATATAACCTTTGCAGCCTACTTGTAAGTGGAAAGTATCGCAGCACCTTATGAGGCACTTTGGTCCCCTTAGAAGGACCTTTATCAACATTCTTGTACCTAGGTAAATCACAAGTTGGACACCTATCCAAGTGCGCATTTTCTTTCCAATAAAGAATACAATCATTCTGACAAGCATCAATCTTCACACACTCAAGACCCAAATCAGATATCAATTTCTTTGCCTCATAATATGAATTAGGAAGGCTAGTTCTCAAAGCTTGACCTTGTAATTTGAGCAAACTATCGAAAGAGCTATCACTCCAATTATTTAAAACCTTCAAATGCAACAATTTCACAAGGTAAGACAGCTTTGACATCGTTGTGCCATCGGTTGTTAGTGGCTCTTGATATTCATTCAAGAGACGGTAAAACTTCGCAGCCTCTCCTTTAGGTTCTTCATTAGACTCATTATCATTCCCATCCACCGCCTCAAATTGCATTCCTAGTACTCCACAAGCATCTTCTAACATATCGATTCCACTATCACCATTGTCAATCTCATCTTTATTTCCCATCTCATTAGTGTTTCCGCTACTAGAATGATTTATTTTTTCACCATGAAGGTCTCATGTAGTGTAATTCTCATACATTCCCGACTTCAATAAATCAAATCTCACATCACACCTTCTTTTAAAGACTAAATTACGACAATTGTTGCAAGGACATCTAATGGTAGCAATATGTTCACCCTCTAAGATATTAGCAAATGCAAATTTCAAGAAATCGTCAACACCCTCCCGATACTCAGGCAATGAACGATCAGTTATTTTCATCCATTCCTTATTGAAAGCCATTTCCTAATCAAATAGTAATAAGTTAATAAAAAAAGCACCATACATATCATGTACCTAAATATAAGAGCTATCTAAACATAAGAGCATGTGCAATCTCATAAATATGACATGACCTTTAAAAGGCAATTAAAGAATGATTCTAGAGTAGTAAAGGCTTAAACAAAGATCAGATGTCATACCAAGCCTACAACTTGAATGCCAAACGATGACATAATCTAATCTTAGAACTCACTATGTATGTTCCAGTTAAGATAGTAATTAATAAAGTCCAAATAATCAGAAGACTAAATTTAATTAATTTAAACACCATTTTATTTTCATCGTGTGCATAAGTTATGAATATAAAATTAGTGTTTGCTATTAATGTGCTTTAACTAAGATAAAGAAATTACCAAGATAAAGACTTTGACGAAATGAAGGCCTTATACTGGTACAATGATCCTCCTTTTCCCTCCTAGTGTCTGCAAGAGGGGAAAAACTAACAATTATTTTTTAATATATGAAAATCAAGAAATAAAATTTCTACAAGATTCAATATCACCAAGAGTTTATGGTAAGCAAAAACACTCTACTTTTGTCATGAAAAGTTTGGTGCAACGAATAAGACTAGTACAAACTCCCAACATGTAAATTGTCATTCAAAAAAATAAAATAAAAACACACATAACTCAAATTAGTTGGCAAAAACAACAGCGAAAACAATACATATATAACCAGCCAGCACCATAATACAACAATTACAGCAACTGAACACTACAGCAACAACGAAAATAATTACAACATAGAACACTACAGCAAAAGCAGCAAAAAAACACTACAACAGCTAACACATAAACAGCACAGCACAACAATCACATAAGCAACCAGGATGACGGTATCACCTAGTTGCTTATGTGATTTTTTTTGAATAGGTGAAAATTAGGATGACGGTATCAACCTAGTGTATCATGTCGGATGAGGGTTTGGAACCCACCGTGGTTTCTAATCTAATTGATACTACTAGTGTGATGTAGTTTTGTAATCAAATCTGCCACAAAATTACAATAACGAGGCACATGTTTTGTATAAACAGCCTCAAACGATTGCAACGTAGTGAGAATGTCAGCAATGACAATGTCTATTATCCACGGACTAGATCGACAGCCTTTTAGTGCATTAATTACTAATAGACTTTCTCCTTCAATTTCAATCTTTCGTAAATTCCTAGTCTATGTATATGTGATTTTGTTTTTTGGATTGAATTGTTTGGTTTAGTTTTCAGTCCTATAAATTGTTGTTTGTTTCCGTTGAAACTGTCGGTTGGACTTTGGAGCTAATAAATGCTTTTAATCCGCTGCATTAGAGTGGTAAACCGCTGCATTAGAGTAGTAATCCGCTACATTAGATATATATATATATAAAGCGCTGCATTAGAGTGGTCAACCACTGCATTAGAGTGGTAAATCGATGCATTAACATGTTAGTAAACCGCTTCATTAGACGTATCAAGGCAGCGGTTTTTCATACCTAATGAAGTGGTTTTCAAATTTGATAAAAACTGTTGTATTAGACCTAAAAACCGCTTCATTAGACCTAATGCTACACCAGCAATGATGCGATCAAAAACCGTTGCAGTAGGCCTAATGAAGCGGTTTTTTAGCCTAATGATGCGATTTTCGACCGTTGCCTCAGTACTTTAATCTAGTAGTGTTTTGTCCCTGTCTCATCCCAAATCAGGAATATGATATTGAGTTATTGACCTCCCATCCCAAACAAGTTAGGATCAGAATCTAATTTTTATCTCAATAGGTTTAATGTGCATTTGTAACATAAATATTTTAAAAAAAATTTAAAATACTTTAATCAATTGAAATTATAAATCAATTAATCCATCTGAAAATTATTTTGAAGAATTGGAAAAACAAATATTCAAATTGTATAGAAACTAGTGCATTACCTGTACATGGTACGAGATGATTATAAAAATAAATATAATAATTTTTAATATTTTGTCTTAATTATTGGGATGATTATCAATTACCTGATTGACACTCTTGACAGACGCAACTTACTTTGCCCACTTGTGAACAAAGTAAATTCCCAATTGTTAACTCCTACACGACTATAATTATACTCAAATATATCATTTTACACTATTAAACTTTACTCTATATATGATAAGCTAATGAGAGACGAAGTCATTACTTGATGTTACCATTTCGAACACCAATCAATCATATTAATATCATATTATGAGATTATAGGAAAACAAAGGATCTTTTTTTTATTTGTCCTCCATCAAACCAACTTTGATTACTATTGGACACCCTCATGTTCGATTTCGTTTTGATCTCGCAAGCATCAATGGAACATATGAACCTAACTTGTTTATGTTAAAAATACTAAAAAAATGTTATCTATCAAAACCTAAACTCACAACAACTCACACCCTAAATAAAATATTCATAACTTTTCCGGTCAAAGCAGAACAACATTATTTGATAATAATTATCAGCCAAAAGATTGAAAGAATTAAAAAAAAAAACAGAATGACATACATGGAAATGGAATGAACATAACAATTCAATCACCACATCAATGGTGTGGTGCACCCAATTGCCTCCTCCTCATTGAGGGTTGCAGAAGCTACCGTCCCTTAGGATGGAGGACTGGTGGATGAAGAGATCTCCGCCCGGCGTCGCTAGGGGTGATGAATCCGAAGCCCTTGGTGTCGTTGAACCACTTGACGATGCCCTTAATCTTCTCATTGAGTCGCCATGGTGGCAAGAACTGAATGAAGACGGATGAGGGATTTGGGAGAAAAGGGTTTGGATTTATTGCAGATAAAGAATCCAAATTGGAGAGAAGCGGTTTTAAGATTTGAAGGAGCATTTATCATTGAATGGAAAAGTGGGTTTATGAAGTTGAGAGATTTTTGAAAAACACGTTCAATATTATAAAAAAAAATATTAAGGAGAAAAATGGTTTAGATTTTTACACGTGACTCAATTTTTTATACTAACTTGATTTTCTCTTTAGTATTGTACTAGGTAAATTACTTTTCTTCTCTGATTTCTTAATAGTTTGGATATTTTGAAATCAAATGAAGGTGGTTCATGGCTCCATGCTATGTATTTACTATAATTATATATAACCTAATCGTATTTCAGTTTTGTAACAAAGGGTTGCAATTAGGCATGACAATGGGTCGGGTGCAGGTGGACTACTTCCACCACCCGACCCGAACCTAATACCCGCTCACCCAACCAAAGGAAAAACCCGATGTTTGTCACCCGAACCACCCAAACCACCCAAAATCCATCGGGTTCAGGTCGGGTGTTATTTAACTTGGCTATTTTTAATAAAATAGTACTTCAAAATGTTGAATCTCGTTGAAAATTGTACTTTTGTAAAATCGAACATGTAAATAAATTCGAAAATGCAACTCTATTTCCTTTTGGGCTTATTTTTCAATTACTCATATTATTGAAATGATGAGATTTGTTTGAACTTATTTATAACATTCACTGGGTAAGTTTATTCCTATGATTTTTGATGTGGGATAGAAATTCCTACATTTCTTGTATGTCGGGTGGTCGGGTTGTGTCGTGTCGGGTGAATTTTCAGGTCAGGTCGGGTGAAGTGACCACCCGCATCCGTACCCGAACTTCCACCCGATCACTTGTAATCGAATTTCACCCGGTTTTTTCGATTTTCCGCCCATTTTTTCAGGTCGTTGTCGGGTACCCGTTGGGTGCTGTTGAAATTGCCATGCCTAGTTGTTGTTACTTGTTAACTATGGTTTCACACACCTCTAAATGGATAGAAGGTGGTGATTTTTATGTGAAATTTCGAATGCATATACATCAACCAACAACCAAGGATTTTAATTTGAATCTCCTACCGATCGAGAATTCGAACAGTTATGTCAATTTCAAACATGGTTTCAAATTTCAATCCTAAACCTATTACTAAATAAAAGAGGCCTTCAACAACAACGATGATATTGGATATAATTTGAACAACGTTTGAGTAAATTTTCACAAAAATATATATAAAAAACATGAGTGCAAGTTCAAAACAATGAGCTTAAGTTTCGTCCATGAAGTGGTAATACTACTCATGAATTTTCGTTGTCCACGAAGTGGTAATACTACTCATGATAATTTCAACCAAAAAAATACTACACATGACATGATAATTTGATATTGAACTAGCGTAAGAGGTTAATTTCTGGGTACAAGCTCTATATATTAAACTATTGATCTCTTTAAAGTTCGCCCCCACTTACGGAAAATCTTGGACCTTGTATAATAAAGTGGTGTTGGTAAACCTAAGATGGGCATGTGTTACAAAATTATACGACTCATTAGGCTTGAATTTTGCGTTTCAAATACTATAAGGGGAGGCGTGATGTTGATGTGTTCCATCACTTCCCTCACTCTTCTCATACTCGGGCAAGTATTGTCCACGGGGCTCAAGTTTTGTCTCGTGGTCTCCGTATAACAATTGGCAATATATTGTCTAATCTGTTTGGTTCCACACGTGGTTGACCAACACTCCTCAAATTGATCAAACAGTTGTTGATGTCCCCGAGCACATGTTAGGCTCGACTATTGCCTGATCTCATTGAGCAATGACGCGCGTACACATTTTTATGGGCTTACACTTCATCACCCGCCTCATTCTAGACCTTGGTCCGGTTTGCAAACCGGCGGTTCCGGTTCCTCGGAACCATTGAACCGAAATCGGGCATGGGCCGGTCCCCCGGTTCCGGAGCCGGTTTCTCCGGTTCCGGTTCCGGTTTGGAACCAGATATATTTTTAAAAAATTAAAAAAAATCTGGTTTTTCACCTCTGAATGGAAACCGCGATTGCGGTCCAATGGGTCGCGACCGCGGTTACACTATTTTAATTTTTTTATTAGCCGGTTCTCCGGTTTCGAGAGTGGACGAACCGGAACCGTGGCGAGAACCGGACCCGGTGGTTCAGGAACCGCCGGTTCAGCCAAACCGGAACCCAGGTCTACCTCATCCTCGAGCCTAACTCCTTAGTGGCATGTTCATTTGCTCAAGAACTAGTCACTGACTACACACCTAAATTTTTATCTCATTGACCAATGTTGGAAACTCCTTAATTTGTCAACAATGGATGGGAAGTGAAAGTTACCCATGTTCGTCGTCAGGCGAGTTCGCCTAACAAATGCACTAGCTAATTTGTCATTTTCTTGTACTTTTGGATTTTTTTTGTCTTACTTTAGTTCAAACTGTATTCAAGATCTTATTCACCTTGACATAAGCCCTACCACTATGCTTTAATTATGAATAAAGTTTAAGAGCTAGACCATTTTTTTAAGTTGATGCTATTCATAATCAATCTTGATTATAAAAAATGACAAAGCCACTCCCCCATGAACTATAAAAAAATAATATTCAACAATGTTTAGATTAGTGATCACAAACTACATTAAGGTTATTTGTTGCAACTTAGAAAGTTCAAACTATTTTTTCAATTACCTTAAAGGTTGGGTTATTTCTTACATTTTTTAATTTTCATCTTCGTAATATTATATTATGGCCATTTTTTTTGCATGATTAAATCTTCTCGTAGCTTTATAATCACTCATCCATCCATTTTGGACAAACAACACACATACATTCGTTTAAAGTGAAGAACTAAAAATTTCTTCACTAACGATGATTCTTGTTTGTTCGAAACTAAAGAGCAATAGTTTGTCCTTTAAAATTTGGCACAATTATTAGTACCGTCCCTTGATTTTTTACGGGCAAAAGCCAAAGCCAAAATTTAATATTTGTTTAGATATTGTTTGGTTGAGCCATAATTCTTTACCTGGTTCAACCTAAAATCGATTTGACCGAATGGAAAATCCCGATCCAGTCCAAAATCCGACTGAGTAAAAATTCGACTCAACCAAAATCCGAAACAATTCAACTATTTGGACCCGATAACCTGAATCACTCGACGGCTAAAAGATCAACCCGACCTAATCATGCCTAATTACCTGATTACAAACCATTGACTATAATACGGAACAATTTGGAATCTGAATGACCCGCCCGAAACCCGCCCGTTTTCCACCCCTACTTAAAAGTATAAAACACACACTTCTTTCGAATTTGACTTCCAACTTTAGGTGTTTTTTTAATATACATTTTTTTTAAAGTGGGGAATATTAAATATTTTGTGAAAAAAACATATTGTGGTATTTTTTTCCCCAAAAATGGTTTTTTAAAAATATAAAATAAATGGAAATGTATAATATTCTCCAAAAAAGGAGTTAACTTTAGTATTTATAAAAGTTTGGGCCAATTAAACAACAAGTCTAAAAAATTAGGGACTCTGGAAGTAATTTAGCTTATAATTCTATTTCATTACACACAATATTGTCCATCCGTCAAAATTTACATGATAATATCCTATTCAAGGGCCCATTGTTGTAAGATAGGAGTGTTATAATATACATTTTTTACAAGTCCACTAGTTTTTCAATTGTTTATTTTACTTCAATAAATTCATATGTTTAAAAAACACCTTTTTTCTCTTTGAAAAGTATTTACATTAGATTTTTTATAAAGTATATAATTTTTAAACAAGTATTAGATTTTATATATAGAATAACCTTAGAACACGTTTATTAATTAAAAGCTAGCATCCCACTTTTCTCCACTTTTTCAATTTATTTTCGTAGACATTCAATTTAGGGAAAAAAGATTAGGATTTTATACAGCTTATATAAATCAATTGGCTAATTACATCTTGTTAACTAAAACAATTTGAAAAACTCATTGGATTGAAGTAAGAATAAGGTACATCTTGACAATAATTTTAAATCATTCTTCAAGCTCACATGTATAATCATCCGATTTTGTGAATTCTTCTTTCAAGCATTTCATCAAACACATAGACTACATTAAAATAATGACATGTATAATCTGTGTAAGTGAATAAAGAAGCAATCTAGCCAAAAGGAGAAAAAACATCAAATGTAAACAAAAAATGAGTGATGAAATCAATGAGAAAAGGTATAGGAGAGTATAAATTCGACATACATAATCATAAAATCGAAACTATGCATCTATGCAGACCAAGGGAACTACAATTAGGAGAAAAAAACTCTAAATCTAAAGCAACCCAATCTATTATATGAACACAAAACCAGTGAGAAAAAGTATAGAAGAGAATAAAATCGACATACCTAAACATGAAATCGGTACTAAGCATGCCAAAGAGAATAAGAGGACGAGAGAGGATGCGGTGGGTTAAGTTGCCAAATCGCCTTAAAATGAACATCAGGGACATATAAGTAGGCATGAAGTGTGAGCAAAAAGTGATTGGAAAAGAAGTGGTAGGGGCAGAGGAGGAACGTAAATCAAGCAAATGATGCGACGACCAATCACACCAAGCGGTGGAAGAATGCATTGCGGCTGGAAAGATAAAGAGAGAAGACAAACCAAAAAGACGGTGGAAACAAGAGAAGAAGGCCAAGGTGCTTTCTAGGGAAGGATAAGTAAGGAAAGCAATTCACCTACGTGCTTTACTGTTCCTCAAGGAATGGTCCCCGTTCCACTTTTATAGAATTATAGATTTTCCTTCAACGTCATCCTAGCATCTCATACCCATTTTTTTTATTTTACCATTAACTTTCTAAGCATCTTAAAAAGATACTTTTTCTCTTCTTATGAAATTATAAACATACCTCTTCATTTCATTTAAATTATAAATATACCTTTTACTAATCCTACAATCTAACTTTCATCCAACAAACTTTAACTCAACTAACTTCACCATCTCTTGTTATAAATTCGGTGTAATGTGAATATGTGATTGATTCATTTGCCACACACGTCACAATAAAATTTCATCAACAATACCATAAAATAACAAGATTTAAGTATATTTGGAGGTAAAGATACCCAAAAAATAAATATTTTTATATATATATTGTCAAATATAGTCAAAATGGATGTCTAAATGTAGAGAAAAAATCTATACTTATATAGTTTTTTTTTTAAGTTTACAAGTACGAAAAAATTAATTTTTTATAAATTACATAACTATGTGTCGCCTAATCACAAGGCGACGTGAGGCACGCCACTCTAGAGTCTTCTTTAGCATAAAACACGACGTTTAATTTAATGAAAAAAGAACTTTCAATTGAAGCACTACTTCTTCTATTCAAAAACCTCCTTATTTTTTAACATCGATACTAAAGAACTGATTGATAAATATGCTCTTAAAAGTATAAAACCATACGCTTCTTTCGAATTTGAGTTCCAACTTTAGATGTTTTTTTAAACACATATTTTTATAAAGTGGGGAAAATTTTGTAAAAAAAAATTATGGTATTTAAAATAAATTAGTTTTAAAAAATGTAAAATAAATGGCAATGTATAATCTTCTCCAAAAATTAGGAGCTAACTTAAGTATTTATAAAAGTTTGGGCCAATAAGGCAATAAGTCTAAAAAATTTGGGACCCTAGAAGTAATTCATCCTATAATTCTATTTAATTACACAATATTGTCCATCGTTCTGCCAAGATTTACATGATGCCATCCTATTCAAGGGCCCACCACAAGGCGGTAATCTTCCCTGATAAGGTTTCATATCTGTTACCGCCTCAAATCAGCATCCATCTTCTCCGAGTGCTCTCGCCTGAGTTTGGATGTTCAAACTATACTCACGAATCGAATTCCGTTGAACTTCTTCTGGTTCTTCGTTAATCACACTAGGTTTAATTCCTTCTGAGACAAATTTGAAGTGATAATCAAATTCTTCCAATCCAATCATGTCTACACCTTCTGTGGCGCTCCGTGCACCTTCATGGCTGCCTCCTCTTCGCCGTCCTCCACTCAGATTCGCCACCGTCCTCCCTCCTCGCTCTCTCGCCTCCATTGCTCCATTAAAATCCGGTAATTGCCATCTCTTTCTCTCGTTTTCTTCGAATTTGATTTTTGTAGGCTTGGGATTTTGAGATTCCACTCATTTTCTTGTCAATTGGTGCCTGGAGTAGTTGATTTTGGATTGAGCCTTCTGTCGTCAGCTTTTTTTTCAAATTTTATGGAATTTTCAACATTTCAAATTGCTTTGTGAAATCAGTAATTTCGTTTCTGTGAGAAATATGATCATAAAGCTACTGGCTTGAGTGACTTGTTCTTAACTCATTCGTTATTACAGCTTCGAATTCTGTTTCTGTCACAAGAACAGCGGATGGTGATGTTCTGAAAGCATTATCGCAAATTATAGATCCGGACTTTGGCACAGATATTGTTTCTTGTGGGTTTGTAAAAGATCTACAAATTGACGAGGGTGAAGGAGAGGTGTCATTTCTGCTATTCAATGTGAAATTGTGCCCATCACTTTGATAGGTGGTCATTACTGAAAAATTGAAGCTATACATTTCAGGTGTCATTTCGTTTGGAGCTCACCACGCCTGCATGTCCAGTAAAGGATGTGGTAAATGCAATTGCACTACAATTTCTTCTCTTTTTTTGAATGAAACGAAAAATTCATTTGCTGTAAGGTAAACAAATACACTAGGAATGGCTTCATTAGGGGCAGATTCCTTGGGCATTATAAGGAGATTATAAGTACCTGAATCAGAAGCAAGTCTATTATCTAACCCGGTTAACAAGTCTAATTGTACCTTTCAAAAAAACAGAAAAGAAAAAATATGCGATTCCAATTATAGATATAGCTAAATGAATTATCACCCACTGTTCTCTGTAGCTTCTATATACAGCCTGGAAAAGGTGGCTGTCTCAAGCTTCAGGTCGTATAATACAAAAGATGTTGAATTAGCAACTTGGAGCTGATTCTAGCTCAGAGAACCAAATTACATCTTTATTTTAAAGCAACAGTATTAAATGACTTCAGTCACTCTAGGCAGTGTTTCTCAGTATTTAGGTAAAGTGTAGCTTCAGAAACTTCAGATACTCATTTGTCTTATACCTTGGCTATAATCATATAATTTGCAAAATGGCTGCTTTTCATGAATAATATTAGCCTAAATTATCTTAAGGTAGCTTCTCATTTTGGACAACTTATCAGATTCAATTAGCTCATCGGCATGTTATGCCAAGCACACTTTTAATTTTACTAATGGCTAGACTGTATATATGTATGTCTGTATTCCTTTGAAGTAAATTTGAGCTTGAAAAAGTTGTTATTTTCTGCGAAACTTGTTAGCACAGACACCTTGTGTCAAATCATGGTGCAAAATTGTAACAGGAATATGTTTCTTTGCAGTTTGAGCAAAAAGCAAATGAAGTGGTCTCAGGACTTCCTTGGGTTAACAAAGTCAATGTTACAATGTCTGCTCAACCAGCTAGGCCTGTATATGCCGGGGATCTTCCAAAAGGACTGCAGACAATTTCAAATATTATAGCAGTTTCTAGTTGCAAAGTATGAATTTACGCACGTGCATTCTAGATGCCCTTAAGTGACTTTCTAATGTCTGATTTCCTTTTCTGGACTTGGTTAATTGCAGGGTGGTGTAGGAAAATCTACAGTTGCAGTGAACCTTGCTTATACTCTGGCTGGCATGGGTGCTAGAGTTGGTATATTTGATGCTGATGTCTATGGTCCAAGCCTACCAACTATGGTTGACCCTGAAAACAGACTTCTAGAAATGGTAGCCTATCTTTCTTGAAATGATACTCTAATGAAATAACTGCCATTTAAACTATACAGTGACTGAAAATGTTTCCTCTAGAACCCAGAAAAGAAGACCATAATTCCAACCGAATACTTGGGAGTCAAACTTGTATCTTTTGGATTTGCTGGGCAAGGCCGTGCAATTATGAGGGGCCCTATGGTTTCTGGGGTGATAGATCAACTACTTACTACAACGGAGTGGTGCGGTATCATTTTTTATATTCTTTTTAATACATATCATTTTTAGGATAACTTGGATTTTAATGTGTTTGAGTTCTTGCATACAGGGGAGAGCTCGACTACCTTGTAATCGATATGCCTCCAGGAACAGGTGATATTCAATTGACTTTATGCCAGGTATGGCTTGTCTATCCTTTATGGATAACACTGCAATTATCATAAACATTTCACATTTGTTGAACCAACAATGTTTTAACATGTATGTGATTGAGCTGGGCAGGTTGTTCCATTGACAGCTGCTGTTATAGTTACAACTCCTCAGAAGCTCGCCTTCATTGATGTTGCCAAAGGAGTCCGGATGTTTTCAAAGCTAAAGGTCTGATTTTTCTGCCTTCTTAATTCCCAACAAATTTATATGTTTGTTAATGTTTTCCCTTTGCTGATTGCATTAACATTTCTTTCCAAAGGTGCCATGTGTTGCTGTTGTTGAGAACATGTGCCATTTTGAAGCTGATGGCAAGCGCTATTACCCATTCGGCAGAGGCTCTGGCTCTCAGGTATGTTCCTTCAATCATTCTACATCGACGTTTGAAATGATGCTTTTTCGATTGGTTAACATGGTAAATGTAAATTGTTGTTTTTGGGGGCGAATTCGAAATGGATCAGATATGAAATGTTTCATGTCCTTGCAGGTTGTCCAGCAATTCGGAATACCCCATCTATTTGACCTTCCTATCAGACCTAGTGTAAGTGCTGTGGCACATTTTGTGTATTTCTTTAATGACTAAAGATGTGCTATAATGTGCCAAACAAACCTTAGCTGTTTTTCTGTCATGTATGTGGAAGATTACACAACTTTCCTTTGTAATTTTTCCAGTTATCAGCCTCTGGAGATAGTGGAACACCTGAAGTGGTAGCTGATCCCTTGGGAGAGGTTGCTCAAACATTTCAGGAACTCGGGGTCTGTGTGGTGCAACAATGTGCTAAGATCCGCCAACAAGGTACGCCATTCCTTTTTTGTATGGAGTAGGTCAGATTTGAGACAGGAGCTCTCATTAGTTTTCTATGGTTTAATGAGACCCTCATTTTCATTTTTCTTTGGCCAGTTTCAACAGCTGTGACCTATGATGCATCAATCAAGGCGATCAGGGTAAAGGTACCTGATTCAGATGAAGAGTTTCTCTTGCATCCTGCAACTGTTAGACGCAATGACCGATCTGCACAGAGTGTGGTATGTTACATGAAACCTTTCTAGCAGAGGGGTAATGGAAGCTATAAGGATCTGTTTGATGGGGTGCTTTATAATCTCATTGTTAGATACTCCCTTTGATCACTAAAGATTGTCATTTTAGACTTTGACACAACTATACAAACTTTTCTCTTAAAATATATAAATTATTAACTATTCATCTCATTTCTAACTAATGAATGGAGGGAATTTGCATCAAAGGAACCATTTTGTGCATTTTCCAATAACAAATTTCAGAATCGTTACCTAAAACTCTGAAATGACAAACATTTTCTCAACAAAATCTAAGAGCTGAAATGACAATCTTTTCGAAATGGAAATAGTATATGTAATCAGTTGCAAGAGCCAAGAAGTAGTGTTTGGTACATTTGAATGTTGCCCAAAAACCTAAGTTTAAGTTGATGGTTGTAGATATAAAATGAAAGTTTGATTCGATGATTAATCTGTTGTGTAACAGGACGAATGGACCGGCGAACAAAAGCTACAATTTGGTGACATCCCAGAAGATATTGAACCTGAAGAGATCCGGCCAATGGGAAACTATGCTGTATCCATAACATGGCCAGATGGATTTAGCCAGGTACTCATCAATTCTCTTCTCTTTCAAAAGTTTTGACTGCTGATTAACTTTGAACGTTTTTGATTTCTTGTCGTATAATCCAGATTGCGCCGTATGATCAACTGCAAATGATGGAGCGTTTAGTTGATATTCCGGATCATTTGCCAGCTCCAGCATGGGTGAGATCTCACATATGTTTTGAGTTCTTAATTTCAATTTCTAAAAGCAATTGAGTTGTTTATCACTCCATGTTCTTTTTATGGTTGATGCAGACATGATCATTGAAGGGAATTCTGTGAAGGAAGGAAATTTGAAGATGTGAGAAGTTTATTGTGATGTAGATATACACATTTTGCACTTCAATTATAGTTTCTACAATGTAGATCTATTAAAAGTCAATATTATATGTTATGGCGTATCATATTTATAAAACTAGTATGTCTTGTAACTCTTGTTACACTTGGGAGTCATTTCTTATATGATTTTAGCAAATTGCCAAAGTGTACATATATAATCTGTTTCAATGCACCTTATCCTCTTCTTGAGATGATTTGTTACAGTTGTTTCAAACTAGTACCTTGCTGGATTCCTTGTGTATTGGTCTAATTGGCTTTCTTGGAGCTACAAATCTCTTTGAGGTCTTAACTCTTAATCCCATTATTAACCTACTTAGTCCTTGTTTGGTTACACTTTAAAATCACATGAATTTTAAAAACCTTGAAAATTAGTCTTTAATATATGAATTTGGTTGTATTATTTTTATAGAATTGCAATTACCACCATGATGGGTTGAGCAAGATTAACTTCCTATGTTTTTATTTAAAATAGTAGTTTTTTTTTCCTTTGTTCCTTTTTAAATTAAAAATTTCTTATTTAACCCTGATTTACATTATGATTTTTTATATAAAAGTTGGTATAATAATTTTAAATGAATTCCTATAATTTTACACTTTAACCAAATAAATTAAAATAATTAATTACTAAATAATTAATTATAACCAAATATATTTTATCAAGTCCCATGAAATTCAATTACTGAGAATTATATTTTTATACATTTATTTTTTAAGAATTATATTTTATGTGTTTAACCAAACAAGCACTTAGAGTATCAGCCATCGTAAAGAATAAATGAAAGGCTATATTTCAAAATATAGCACATGAAATAACTAAAATACAAAGTAGTCATGTGACCTTTTTTTTTTCTCCCCCGTGGTAATAGAAAAATAGTAAGCTATAGTTTTTAATATGTACTACTGGCTAGTTTTTAGCATAATAGTGACTAGTTTTCAACCGCAATATTTTTGCTAATTTGAAATGTATTGTTATATATTATTTTTTTGGGTTTTTTTTGGGTTTTTATAACGACTAATTTAATGACTATTTTTTTCAAACTTCTATATAAGGTGGTCACCATCACCATTTTCATTACACCATATTCTCTAAACCCTCTTATCTTTACCTTATGAAATTTCCCACCATGAATAATTATCATATCTCATCATCCTCTTTGTCTTCATCAAATCAAACTGATGAAAGAGACAGATCAAGAACAATAGAAGAGAGAGAAACTCTCTCTCCTTGAGAGAGAATCCCAAAATTCATAACCATAGAAACCAGAATTTACAACAACAACAACAACATCTACCCAGGTGTAAACGAGAGCGGAAAAGTACGCTAGAAACCAGAATTTAGAATTATAAAAACTAGAGACATACCAAGAATGTAAACTAGAACAAATTTCCTCACGATTTCTTTATCCTCCTACTCTATTAATCTCGTATAGCCAAGAAGGCTGAGATTGATTCTGAATTTATCAATCCACTGCTGAGAAAGCCGGATTGAGTCTAATATTTATATAATCTAGAATGCTAGGAGCAATTTCTGTTTAGTTGTTTTTGTGTTATATCGAAAGCTTGCTGGAGTTGATGTTTATTAGTGACTACCGATGTGTTGTTCTTTCTTTTGTAAATATCTTTTTGAAGAAAGACTTTTGTTGGCTCTAGTCCTTTTGCATTCGGGTGCTTATACCAAATTTGTGACCAAATCGACATAGCCATATGGCTCGTTCTTTTCCATCTCCTAAAAAAAGGTATTTCGTCTTCTACCTCTCTCGCTGGCGAGTGATTGTCCACTGATGTGGTGCGGTGTTTCAGGGCGCCGACAACCCTGTTCTTGGTCGTTAGATAATTTTTGGAACAACCTACGTAGCTTGCCTTTGATCCATAAGTTTTTAGTGGAGAGTTTGTGTGCCATTTCAATTTACTTAAAAAATAGAAGAAAAAAAAGAAAATATGTTGTTGATGGCTTGATGCTAAGATATGACCTACGTGGATGTCCCGGTGATCATCTTCGTCAGAGGATTCTTTAGATGGTTTATAATCAGGATCATCAAACTAACTCATTATGCTCTCGCTTTCAAGTATATTCAGCGGAAATTTAGGTTCGAGCTCTTTCAGATCAGTGAATGGATATTGGTCATACCGAGCAAAGGGAGGAAACCTCTGAGTAGGATTGAGCTGCTCCATATCCATTGGACTAATCTCAAATACAACAGAGGGTTCGGTCGGATTAAGGAGATGACTGGCGACCGTATTGAGGATAGGAAGAACAATCTTGCAAGCCTCATGGGGATCATCGTTCATTCATGGACTAATCTTAAAACCGGAACGGTTTATAAGTGGGATAGCGGAGGAGATCATCCTCCGATGTTTATTGTCAGGATTATCAAGCTCACTAACTCTTCTCTCGCTTTCAAGTATATTTAACGGATCTTTAGGTTCGAGCTCTTTCACATCAGTGAAGGGATATTGGTCACGTCGAGCAAAGGGAGGAAACTTCTAGGTAGGATTGAGCTGCTCCATATCCATTGGAAAAATTTTGCCGATAGCAGGGGGTTCGGCCAGATTGAGGGTATGCTCGGCGGTCGTATTTTGAGTTAAGGAAAAATAATCTTGCGGGCCTCATGGGGATTATCCTCGATGGAAAAATCTTCGAGCTGTAACTGTTTATATGTGGGATCGGGGAGCAGATCATCTGCCAATGGAGTATTGGTTGTGTTCTCTCTCCCATCCTTCGACATGCTACCGCCCGCGACCATAATCTCGCCTTCGTCAAACATATCTTCACCGGTCGGTTTGAGTTGAGGAAGAAATGTGCTGCCAATGGGATAAACTTCCTCGGCCAAATCATCTGATGAAATGTTGATGATAGTCTCTCCACTCAGATCCTCCATGTCCATGTGAAGTGGTTAGGGTTTGGCGAGTTTGATTTGTGGGTTGTCAATTTTTTTTGAAGCTTTATATAGTCCATATCCATAATCCGATTAATATGGGCTTTTTGGGAACGCCCTTCGGCCGGTTTGTGGGAACGACCGCCGACCGGTTTAACGGGAAGATGAACAGTCATGCGGACGTCCCGATGATTATCTTTGTTGGAGGATTCTTCAGATGGCTTATAGTTAGTATAATCAAGCTCACTCAATGTGCTCTCGCTTTAAGTATATTCAACTGATCTTTAGGTTCGAGCTCTTTCAGATCAATGAAGGGATGGTCATACCGGACAAAGGGAGGATACCTCTGGGTAGAATTGAGTTGCTCCATATCCATTGGAATTATTTTGTCAACAACAGGGGGTTTGACCAGATTGAGGGGATGATCGATGGTCGTATTGAGTTGAGGAAGAACAATCTTGCGGGCCTCATGAGGATCATCATCGATGGACAAATCTTCAAATCGGAACTGTTTATATGTGGGATCGCGTACCAAATCATCCTCCGATGGAATATTGGTCGTGTTCTCTCTCCCATTCTTCGAAAAGCTGTCGTCCGCGACTACAATCTCGCCTTCGTCGAACGTATCTTCACCAGTCGGTTTGAGTTGAAGAAGAACAGTCTTGCCAACGAGATGAACTTCCTCAGACAAATCATTCGATGAAACGTTGACAGTCTTTCCACTCAGAACCTCAATGTCCATGTGAAGTGGCTAGGGTCTAGCGAGTTTGATTTGTGGGTCGTCAATTTTTTTCAAAACTTTATATAGTCCATTATCCATAATCCGATTAATATGAGCTTTTTGGGAACACCCATCGGTTGGTTTGCAGGGAAGATGAACAGTCTTGCGGACGTTCCGATGATTATCTTCTTCGGAGGATTCTTTATATGGATTATAGTTAGGATAATCAAGCTCGCTCAATGTTCTTTCGCTTTCAAGTATATTCAGTATATCTTTAGGTTCGAGCTCTTTTAGATCAGTGGAGAAAAATTAGTCATACCGGGCAAACAGAGGAAACCCTCAAGTAGGATTGAGCTGCTCCATATCCATTGGAATAATTTCACTGAAAACAAGGGGTTCAGCCAGATTGAGAGGATGACCGGCGGTCGTATTGAGTTGAGGAATAACAATCTTGCGGGCCTCATATGGATCATCATCGATGGACAAATCTTCGAACTAGAACTGTTTATATGTGAGATTGCGGAGTAGATCATCCTCCGATGGAATATTGTTGTGTTATCTCTCCTATCCTCCGACAGGGCACCGGCCACAACCACAGTCTCGTCTTCGTCGGACGTATATTCACCAGTCGGTTTGAGTTGAGGAAGAACAGTCTTGCCAACGAGATGAACTTCCTCGGAAAAATCATCCGATGAAATGTCGATGATAGTCTTTCCACTCAGATCCTCCATGTCCATGTGAAGTGGCTAAGATTTGGGGAGTTTGATTTGTAGGTTGTCCATTTTTTTCGAAGCTTTATATAGTCCATATCCATAATCCTATTAATATGGGCTTTTCGGGAATGGCCATCGGCCGGTTCGCGAGAACAATCGCTTGTCGGTTTACGGGGAAGATGAACTGTCTTGCGAACGTCCCGGTGATCATCTTCGTCAAAGGATTCTTCAGATGGTTTATAGTCAGGATAATCAAGCTCACTCATTGTGCTCTCGCTTTCAAGTATATTTAGTGGATCTTTAGGTTCGAGCTCTTTCAGATCAGTGAAGGGATATTGGTTATACCGGGCAAAGGGAGGAAATCTCTGGTAGGATTGAGCTGTTCTATATCCATTGGAATAATTTCGTCGACAACAGGGGGTTCGGCTAGATTGAGGGTATGATCGGAGGTCGTATTGAGTTGAGGAAGAACAATCTTGCGAACCTCATGGGGATCATCGTCGATGGACAAATCTTCGAACCGGAACTATTTATATGTGGGATCGCGGAGCAGATCATCCTCCGATGGAATATTGGTTGTGTTCTCTCTCCCATCTTCCGACAAGGTGCCGACCACGACCAATATCTTATCTTCATTGGACATATCTTCACCGGTCGGTTTGAGATGAGGAAGAATAGTCTTGCCAACGGGATGAACTTCCCTGGACAAATCCTTTCCACTCAAATCCTCCATGTTCATGTGAAGTGGCTAGGGTTTGGCAAGTTTGATTAGTTGGTTGTCAATTTTTTTCAAAGCTTTATATATTTCATATCCATAATCCAATTAATATAGGCTTTTCGAGAACGCCAATCGGTCTATTTGCAGGAACAACCATCGACCGATTTGCAAGAACGACCGTCGGTTGGTTTTTTGGGAAGATGAACTGTCTTGCGGACGTCTCGGTGATTATCTTCGTCGGAGCATTTTTCAAATGGTTTATAGTCAGGATAATCAAGCTCACTCGTTGTGCTCTCCCTTTCAAGTATATTCAGCGGATCTTTAGGTTCGAGTTCTTTCAGATAAGTGAAGGGATATTGGTCATACCGGGCAAAGGGAGGAAACCTTTGGGTAGGATTGAGCTGCTCCATATCCATTGCAATAATTTTGCCGATACCAAGGGTTTCGGCCAGATTGAGGGGATGATTGGTGGTCGTATTGAGTTGAGGAAGAACAATCGTGCGGGCCTCATGGGGATCATCGTCGATGGACAAATCTTCAAACCCGAACTGTTTATAAGTAGGATTGCGGTGCAGATCATCCTCCGAAGTAATATTGGTTGTGTTCTCTCCCCCATCCTCTGATAGGCCGTCGGCTGCCACCACAGTCTCTCCTTCGCCGGAGGTATCTTCGCCGGTCGGTTTGAGTTAAGGAAGAATTGTCTTGCCAACGGGATGGACATCCTCTGACAAATCATCCAATGAAATGTTGATGACAGTGTTTCCTCTCAGATCCTCCGTGTCCATGTGAAGTGGCGAGTTTGATTTTTGGGTTGTCCATTTTTTTCGAAGCTTTGTATACGCCATATACATAATCCGGTTAATATGGGCTTTTAGGGAACGGCCGTCATCTGGTTTGCGGGAACGACTGTCGACCGGTTTACTGGAACGAACGTCAGTCGGTTTGTGGGAAAGATGAACATCCTTGTGGACGTCCCGGTGATCATCTTTATCGTCAAAGGATTCTTTAGATTATTTATAGTCAGGATAATCAAGCTCACTAATTATCCTCTCACTTTTAATTATATTCAGCGGATTTTTAGGTTCGAGCACTTTCAAATCAGTGAAGGGATATTGGTCATTACGGGCAAAGGGAGGAAACCTCTTGGTAGGATTGAGCTAGCTGCTTCATATCCATTGAAATAATTTCGCTGACAACAGGGGGTTGGGCCTGATTGATGGGATGATCGGCGGTCGTATTGAGTTAAGGAAGAGCAATCTTGCAAGCCTCATGGGGATCATTGTCGATGGACAAATCTTCGAACTGGAATTTTTTATAAGTGGGATTAGGGAGCAGATCATCCTCCAATGGAATATTGGTTGTGTTCTCTCTCCCATCCTCCGACAGGCCGCTGGCCGCAACCACAGTCTTGCCTTCGTCGGATATATCTTCACCGATCGGTTTGAGTTGAGGAAGAATAGTCTTTCCAAGTGGATGAACTTCCTCGGACAAATCATCCGATGAAATGTTGATGACAGTCTTTCTACTCAGATCCTCCATATCCATAATCATGTTAATATGGGCTTTTTGGGAACGACCGTCGACCGGTTTGCGGGAACGACCGTCAGCCAGTTTGCGGGAAGGACCGTCGACCGGTTTTTGGGGAAGATGAACAATCTTGTGGATGTCCCGGTGGTCATCTTATTCGAAGGATTCTTCAGATGGTTTATAGTCAGGATCATGAAGCTCACTCACTGTGCTCTCGCTTTCAAGTATATTCAAAAAATCTTTATGTTCGAGCTCTTTTATAATAGTGAAGGGATATTGGTCATACCGGGTAAAGGGAGAAAACCTCTGGGTAGGATTGAGCTTCTCCATATCCATTGGAATAACTTCGCCGACAGCAGGGTCTTCGATCGAATTGAGGGGATGATCGGCGTCCGTATTGAGTTGCGGAAGAACAATCTTGTGGGGCTCATGGAGATCATCATCGATGGACAAATCTTTGAACCGGAAAGGTTTATAAGTTGGATCGCGGTGCATATCATCCTCAAATGAAATATTGGTTGTGTTCTCTCTTCCATCCTCCGACGAGCCGCCAGCCGCGACCACAATCTCGCCTTCGCCGGATGTATCTTTATCGGTCGATTTAAGTCAAGGAAGAACATTCTTGACAACGGGATGAACTTCCTCTGACAAATCACCTGATGAAATGTTGATGACAGTCATTCCACTCAAATCCTCCATGTCCATGTGAAGTGGCTAGGGTTTGACGAGTTTGTTTTTCACATGTTTTTGTTGACGTTTGGTTTTTGGTTTGGGCCTCTGCCCGCTATCTTTATGGGCCTTGGTATTGGGCTACACTTGTTGTTTTGGGCCTTTGGCCCAATTTTGACTTTGCTTGATCTCATTTCTTGGCAATCTTTGTTGGTCCCTTTCGGTTGTTTTCTCTTCGCTTCGTGTTTTTTGGCAGGTTGACCCGAGCACGGTTTGTACAATTCCAAGATTTGGCTCTGGGATTGGGTGTGGTTTGTATGTTATTAGCGTGGTCGTTTGGACGTTTAAAAGGCTGTTGAAGATCCTTCATCCCGGTGGAGGCAACGTTAGTAGTCCACTTCACAAAATTGGTCCGCTTTGGACCCGAATGCTAAAGACGTTGATCTTTAAACCCTCACGTCTCCCACCACTCCTTTCGTTCTAGTGCTTTTTCGTAGTTGTACTTACTTATGTGTTTTTGTTCGTTTCCGTCTGTTTTGTTTTGTTCTTTTATGTTTGTTCTTGTCGGTTTGCCGATTGCCGTTTACTCGGCCTCTCGGTTTTACCGGGCCTTCAGTAAACGAATTCTCACCTATTCAAAAAAAATCAAACCAAACCGATGAGTATTACTATCAGGTCATGGCTTCTTTTGATCAAAAGCAAAATTTATTGATTCGCACTTACGCGAATAATAATCAACTCTTGGTGGAGTTGGATGGCGACGGGGACCTCGATGAGGCTGAGTCGAGACGAAGAGGAACAGTTTCTGGGCATATAACTTATTTTCTTGATCGAGAGCATGTTGCTTATAAACTTTACATGGATTACTTTACCGAGGTTCCAGTACATCCACAACACAAAATCCGTAAAAGGTTTCAAATGAGCAAAAGTCTGTTCATCCAAATTCTAGATGTTGTCAAAGATCATGACAATTTTTTATGCAAAAACGCGATGATATTGGTAAGCTTGGGTTAAGCACCTTTCAAAAAAAAATTGTTGCTTAGAATGATTGCATATGATGTACTGGTTGATTCCCTTGATGAATATATAAGAATTGGTGAGTCTACTCCAATTAGATGTTTGAAAAAGTTTTGTTGAGCGGTTGTATAGGTCTTCGGAGATCGGTATTTGAGAACACGTAATGCAGATGATGTCGTAAGACTTTTGTATATTGGTGAAGAATACGGGTTCCCAAGAATGTTTAGGAGCCTAGATTGCATGCATTGACGTTGGAAAAATTATCCAACATCTCGGGTAGGAATGTATGATTTTTGTAATTATATAACTTTTATCATCTACAAAATATAATAGCATGAAATTAAAGGATAATTTTGAATTGTAACTAAAATTAAAAAGGAGCATATTTAAAATAAATTAATTTCTAGTTATTTAGAAAAGGGTATGAAATGAATTAAAAGATGAAATACAAAAAATGGGGATATATATAGGCTATATCAAGTGAATGTGATCGAGATATATGGAGGAGTATTGTACATAAGGTATAGGCTATATTCCACTAAACCACACATTATATGCGAAATTGCCAAAAACCACCCGTACTATGGTGTCCGTCAAAATTTGACCACTCACATCAACTGTAACGTTAAATTCCCGTTTACGTGCGCATGACACTATGTTTACCTATTACATTTTCTGAAATTTCCTTTTTCAACAGAAAGTTAAAAAACAAAAACAAATAAAATCCCAAACAAAATCCCCCGGATTAAGACTTGTCACATATTCCTCTCTCATGTTTTCCATTTCAACCTCTGAAATAGGGCTTTGAAAAGAGGGGCAAAAAATTCTGAGCAATGAAGGAGTAGAGATCTGAGAAACGAAGAGTAATTAGTAGGTCACTGGTGAACTTTAAGTAACAAATGAGTAGAGATCCAATTGAATGAAGGTGGAAATCCATGCCCTAGATTTGTTGTTGAAGAAAGATCGCTCTAATTGTTTGTCAAAAGAGCAACGAAGGAGTAAAGATCCGAGAAACGAAGAAAGGTCGCTCGAATTCTTGGTCGAAAGAGCCCAAAATTTTTAAGGTTTATTTTATTGGTGAAGGTGAGTTGGTCGCTCGAATTGTGGCTTGAAAATTTGTGTAGAGATCGACTTACAAGTATGACAATTTTGTCTCCTTTCGAGCTTTGAGATGTCTCCCGACTTGAAGATCTCATTCTCTAATGGCCACTATATTTCCCAGATTTTACCCTCTTCGCCTCCAACCTTCGTTTATAAGGGGAAGGTGTTTCTATGTTATATAGTCTAATTTAGGGATTTTAGGTGGGTTTTAATTTGTTTTTGTTTGAATTTTTATTTTTTCTTAAAAAAGGGAAAAGCCAGAAAATGCATTAAGCAAGAGCGGTGCCACACGTGCATATGCGAAAATTTAACGGGATAGAGGGTGTGGTTGGTCGAATTCTAACGGACACCATAATACGGATAGTTTTCGGCAATTTCACATATAACATGTGATTTAATGGAATATGACTTGTTATAAGGATGGTTTTCGGTCATTCTACCTAATGCTTTTCTTCCCCTTATTCCTTAATGGAAAACAGTCTTATAATATTGCTTCTTTCTATATGAAGCAATATATAGCTTTTTGTTCTAGGTTGGTATTGGTTTGCTTGGTCAAATTGGACGTTATACATGTGCTTCGATCCACAAAATGGTTTTATATAAGTGAATATTATAGAGAATAGTATTTTGTGTAAAAATGTCTTGCTCAATATTATTGATGAAGAGGAATATTTATACAAGAGTTTTAACTTAAGACAATATAAAACCCTAATACATATTGCCATACATAGAAGATTGTAATAAGCTATTGGAAGACACAATATAATTCTATAATATGCTAATATCCCCCCGCAAGCTGAACTGTCTTTCGAGTAGAGAGGCCAAGCTTGTCAAGAAGTGCAATGAACTGAGGCCGAGAAAGCGCTTTAGTGAGTACATCAGCCAGTTGATCTTTGGTAGACACATGAGCAATACGCAGGTTACGAGCTTGCACTTGTTCTCTAACAAAGTGATATGCCAATGCGATATGCTTCATACGAGAGCGAAAAACCGGATTAGCACTCAAGAATGTAGCACCAAGATTATCACAGTAAACAACCGGTTGTTGAGGAAGTCGAACTCCTAACTCAACAAGGAGAAAAGTAACCCATAGAAGTTCAGAACAAGCATCCGCCGAGGCTTTGTATTCCGATTCTGTAGACGAGCGAGAGACAGATTTTTGTTTCCGAGAGCTCCAAGAAATCGCTGTAGAGCCGAAATAGAGTAGATAGCATGTAGTAGATACTTAATCATCCTTGTCACCGGCCCAATCTGCATCGGAAAAACCGTGCAATTGGAGGGACGATTGCGGAGAAATAAGAATACCCAGATCGACAGTGCCACTAAGACAACACATGATACGTTTTAGAGCTTCCCAATGAACATTAGCATGATTTTTCATATACTGTGATAACTTATTAACCACAAAAGCAACATCGGGATGCGTTAAGCTAAGCTACTGTAAACTACCAACAAACATTCTATACTCCGGTGGAGAAGGCAGAGGCGTACCAATATGACGAGATAACACCATATTGCCATCAAGAGGAGTTGAAACTGGTTTGGCAGACTCCATTCCGGCTTTTAAGAGAACATCAGAAATATACTTGTGTTGGGAGATAAATAAACCAGAAGTTGAGCGTAATACCTCAACACCGAGAAAGTAAGACAAATCACCAAGATCTTTGAGTGAGAATTTCTTTGCAAGAGTATCCAGAAGCCAAGAAATAAGAGCGGAATCACTGTATGTGACAATTATGTCGTCGACATACACAAGAAGATAAACCAAGTGATTGTGCCGACAGTAAATGAATAGTGAAGCATCTGAAATAGAAGAGCAAAATCCGAGTTTGAGCAAGAATGCTTTGAGCTCATTGTACCATGCCCGAGGGACCTGCTTGAGGCCGTAGATGGCTTTGTTGAGCTTACAGACATGAGTAGGCGTTGCCAGATCAGAGAAGCCCGGAGGTTGGCACATAAACATATCCTCATGTAAGGTTCCTTGCAAGAATGCGTTGTTAACGTCCAACTGACGTAAGGACCAGCCACGAGAAGCTGCCAAAGTAAGGATAAGGCGAACCATAACTGGCTTTATGACTGGGTTGAACGTCTCAGAGTAATCCCAACCGAGGCGTCGGTGAAAGCCTTTAGCAACCAAGCGAGCTTTGTACTTATCAATGGAGCCATCCGAGTGATATTTGATCTGAAAAACCCACTTGCAGTCAACCAGATTATGATCAGAAGAAGGCAGAACAAGGGACCATGTTTTGTTCGTGCAGAGAGCATCGAATTCAGCTTGGATAGCAGCCCTCCATAAAGGGTCCTTTAAAACTCGAGTGATGGTTTTGGGTTCGGTGGGAGGGTTAAGTTGGACATGGAGATTGAGCTTTTGTATGGGTTTGAAGATATTGTTCCGAGAACGAGTAATAATGCCACGTTCCGGATTGGGAGCAGGCATAGGAGAGTCAGGCGAGACGGAAGAGGAGGCTGGGATTTGAGTTGGCGAGGTATGTGGGCTGGAAGAAGTGGATTGGGTCAAATTAGGGTTTGTGAGAAGTTGAATGGAATTAGGGTTAGAGTTAGGGTTTTCCGAGAGGGGGCTGGCGAGTGCAGGCGTGTGGGACCGTTTGGACGAGAGGGGAGAGGCGGCGGTTGGAGAGTGTGGGCCCAAGGTTAAAGATGGAGGATTAGGTTGAATATTAGGAGAAGATATGATATGGTTTGGGGAAGATATTGTATGATTTGGAAAGGATATTGTATTGTTTGGAGAAGATATGGTATTGGAATTAGAAGGAAAATTTGTGGAATCTCCCAAATTAGAATTGGAAAGAGAAGTGAGAGAGGGACTAGGGTTATGCATGGTGGGGGGGGGGGGACGTGTTTTGTATGTGAAGAAAGAGATCCGACCATTCATCTCCAATGGCAACATTGTCATCGGTTTTGGTTGGCAGTTTAGTGTACGAAAACTCGGTTTCAACAAATTGAACATGCCGAGAGGTATAAATACGTCGAGTAATGGGATCAAGGCATTGATACGCACTTTGAGAGGAAGAATAACCAATGAAAACACATGGAATGGATCGAGGTTGAAGTTTGTGAGAGGCATAAGGACGTAACCACGGAAAACAAAGACACCCAAAGCACTTAAGCTTAGTATAATTAGGAGGTAGACCCGTGAGTTTTTGAAGTGGATAGAGTAAATTTAAGTTCGGAGTAGGTAACCGATTAATAAGATACGCCGCAGTGATTAAGGCATGAGGCCAATGATCAAGCGGAATACCGGAGAATGTGAGAATTGAAAGGCCAGTCTCAACAAGATGACGATGTCGTCTTTCCGACATGCCATTATGTTTAGGCGTGTGAGGAGGAGAAGTCAAGTGGGTAATGCCATTGTTGCTAAGGAAAGATTGAAGAGCAAGATACTCTCCACCATTATCCGAAAATAAGATTTTGATTTTGTGATTAAAGAAATTTTCTACTAAGGACCGAAATTTGATGAATATAGCTAGGGTTTCAGATTTTCTCTTAAGTGGATAAAGCCATATGTACTTTGTGAAATGATCCACAAAAATAACGTATTACTTAAATCCATCACAAGATAGCACATGCGAGGTCCAAAAATCCGAGTAGATGATTTCAAGAGGAGAATGAGAGACAAGAGACGATTGATGAAATGGAAGTTTATGACTTTTTATTAATATGACAAGAATTACAATCAAATTGCAAGAAAGATGAACTGCCTAAACGAAAAGTTTTGTTAATGAATTGAAAAACTGCTGAAGAAGGATGCCCTAATTTATGATGCCAGGATGCTCCGGAAAGACTACGACAAGTAGAGAAAGACACTGGTGGAGACGACAACCAATGGTAGACGCCATCAATGCATGGACCACTAAGGATTGTTGAACCCGAATGGATATCCTTCACAAGAAAGCAATTATGTAAGAAAACCATAGCATATCGGGTATCGGAAGTAAACTTCGACACGGAAAGAATGTTTTTGGAAATAGACGGAACACAAAGAACATTTGAAAGACGAAAAGATTGGGAAGGAGATGAGAGTGTAGAAGAGCCAGAGTGCTTAATAGGCAAACCTTGACCATTACCGACGTACACCTGATCGAGACCGGAGTAGGGTTGGTGAAGGGAAAGGTTAGAAAGGTCATTGGTGAGGTGGTGAGACGAGCCGAAATCAACTAGCCAGTTTGAAGTAGGATTGGATGTGGAGGCCATGTTGGCTTGTGGTTGATTAGGAGGAAATCGGTTAGGAGGAAATTGAACATAGGGATAATCCTCTCGGAATTTCGCACATTGGGAGATAACATGGCATGGGCCTTTGCAATATTGGCACTTGCCAAGAAAGGGTTTAGGTGAAGTTTGTTGGCCTTGTTGAGTTTGTGGTGGATGATATGGCATAGGCGATGGATTAGGGTTTCGTGGGGGCCGAGGCTGATTAGGGTTTGGAGGGAATGGGAACCAATTTTGTGGAGGTTGGGGCGGGGGAGCAGAGGGTTGCCAAGGCAAGTTCGAAAACGAGCCCTTGGCACGAGGCTTTGTTTGTTTTTAAGCATTCAGCACCGTCACCGAGGCATTGTCAAAAGTGTCATTCTTCAATTCAAGCTCTTTAAGGATAAGCTTTTCATGAAGTTCTTCAAACAATATGCATGTGTCACGCATATTAGCACCATCGATCACCGATTGGAAGGTAGAGTCAAGACCTTTGAGTAAGTAATCGATAAAATCCTCGTGAGCGACTGGCGACTCCAAAGAGGCGAGAACATCAGCCGCGGACTTCGTCGACTGCATGTATTCAGAAACTGAAGAGGAGCCTTTCTTGAGAGTTGCAAGACGTTGTTTGACTTGACGCTTGTGTCCCCGAGAAGCCGTGCCATAGGTTTGCTTGAGCGTGGCCCAAATTTCTTGACACGTCTTGGCTTGTGTGACAAGCATGGCAACTGGAGTGGTCAACGTACCAATAAGAGCTCCATAGAGAAGCTTATCTTGGCGTTTCCACGTAAGGTAAGCGAGATTTGTAATAGTTGCATTCTCTTAAACAACGGATTCTACCGCAGGAATGGGATGAGATCCATCAAGAAATTTGAAGAGATCATAACCCTCAAGTGTAGCTTGAATTTGTGTTTTCCATTGGAGATAATTTGTGGAGGTAAGTTTGATGATATTGGTAAAATGAACAATTGTAAAGGGTTGAGATTTATCATGTGGATTGGCCAAGGAGGTGGAGAAATCGCTTGCCATGGCCGAGTATTAGGGTCGAGATTTAGGGTTTTGTGAAAGGCCAAGGATCAAGAAGCGTATGATACCATATAGAGAATAGTATTTTGTGTAAAAATGTCTTGCTCAATATTATTGATAAAGAGGAATATTTATACAAGAGTTTTAACTTAAGACAATATAAAACCCTAATACATATTTCCATACATAGAAGATTGTAATAAGCTATTGGAAGACACAATATAATTCTATAATATGCTAAAAAATATTTTTCTTAGGTAATATAAGTGGATCTTATAAAAATCTTTGTTGTTGGTTTTAAAATAAAATATTAAACATGAAAATAGATTATATCTACCTACTACATTAGCAAACTCAAATAATCGCCACTATCCTTGAAAGCTCATAAAACTATAAGATAAAAAAAACAAAATTTTCGAATTTCGATAATCCAAGACATTATCTGATAAAAAAAATTCTGAGGAAAAAATTGTGGTATAATTATATATCTAATTCCGCGAACAGAATGGATAAACTATATACATGCTCCTTCCGATAACAAGCTTGGAGAAGAGCAAAGGGTAACTCCCAATATAATTTATGGATGAACCCCTATTAAATTATCTAAACTTATTAACCGTTCTATCACAAGATAGTCCTTCATAAGATAACCTAAGACCCACACGGTAGGAAAATGGGGTGCATGGAGTCATGAAATAAATAAAATAATACCCTATTGCATACCCCAGGAAAAAGAATTATAAAATTTGCATCGAAGGAAGGAGGAGATTATGGACTTTCTGGCGCGCGGGATTAGACGACACACAACGATTTGACTCTCCATCAGACCAAACGACGCGTTTTCGCGCTTGACCAGCTTAAAAAGGTGTTGGAAATGAGAAACGTATGAGTTTATGGGGTGCATGGGTACAAATTAAAATGGGGTGCATGATATGATAGAAAGAGAAATGGAAAAAGTAGAGGTGCATGACATTGTAGCAGCAGAGACGGACTTGGGCGGGGGCCGATGCCCCCACTTCCCTCCGTCTAATTATTTATTTGTATTGTTTTAATTTTATTTAAATTATAAATTGAAAAAACTATACTAATACTATAAGTATTAATTAGTCTAGTTGGTCTAGTCCTCGTTTTACTAGCGGAGAGTATATTGTTCGAATCTTATCTCTTAGCCATCCCCTAAATTAACATTTCTAGTTTTGTTGGTATTTTACTTAAATATGTTTTATCGGTCATGCTTTTTATCCTTTTTTATTTGTCTTCCTTAGTATAAATTAGTCTTTTTTTTCGATTCTAGTTTGTTAATTTTTTAAGAACATAATTATGTCTTCTCTATCAAATATCAATGTATATGTTAATTTTAAAAGTACACTATGGATCGACTATTTTAACAAATTGTATTTTTTTTAGATTTAACAATCATTTTTAATAAAAAAAAGTAAAGAACAAAAAAAACAAATCCCGAAAACGATGTCACTAATATCACCGATTCACCGATTCACGGCGGACAACTCCACCCTCCCGGATAATATAAGTTGTGTCCCCGCTTCAAGAAAATCCCGCGTCCTTCATTATGTAGCAGATGACCTAATGTGTTGAGATGCATTTTTTCGGTGATGGGGTTTTAGTTAGGTTGTAGATTGAGTTATATCGGGTGTGTGATTTCTGATGACAATGTTTGTATACTACAAAGTAAAACCTCTATAAATTGATAGGGTTGGGACAATGATATTTTATTATTTTGTGGAGATGTTAATTAACCGATAAATTAATATTTATTAATTTAAGAATTTTTTTAATTGATAGAAAATTTATTTCTAGATATTATCTAGAAATAATCTAAGATAAAAATTTCAAGATATTATCTTGTATATAATTAATTTATATTGTTTCCTTCTTGACTTTTGTATTTACTTGGCCTCCATGTAGTAATAAAATGGATGTCAATAGCCTATTGGATTAATCGGCCAAAAAGATATATGTTTAGAGGTTCATAGTTTTAGAAGAAATTGTGGCTGTTTTTTTTAAGGAAGAAATTATGGCTATTATCCTTGAAAATAATGTTGATGATGGAGTTGAAGACCATAGAATACATTTGGAACCACTTACTCGAAAGGAAGTACTAAGCGCCTTTAAAACTCTTCGCAAATGTTTAGTGTAGTTTGAGAACACAATGCTAGAAATGTTGGATGCAATAAGAAAAGTTAGAGATAAACTCCAAGTAGATCAAGTAGACTTGATCGAGTTTAAAACACTAGAACCATATTTCATTAAAGTTGTCTTAGTTATGTATACGTAAGTTTGTATAATTATTAATTTATGATATTAATGGGCCTTTATATTTATATAGTGGTTTTTTGAAAATATATTATCTTATTATCTTATCAAAATTTATTATATTTTCCATTGGTCCAAGTCGGGACTAGAGAAAAATATTACCGTAGAGAGTTTATTAATTTAACAAGTATTAATTTATGGAGGTTTTACCTTATACTCACCTTATTCTCAAATTCTTTCTAATTTTGTCTCACTTTTAGTTTGGTTTTTTTATTTAACATATGCTATATTTTGTCGACATATTTATTTAATTTCTCAATATTCTATGAGGATTTTTTTTGAAATTTACGCACTTTGTACCAGACTTGTTATAGTTGCTATATAAAAAATATTTTTTGAGTGAAAAATATGTTTTTTCACATTGAAATATTTGAAGTGTAGTTAGATTTTTGCTTTAGAAAATGTATAATAATATATTTAAAGTTATTTTAATGATCAAACAAATATATAAATTAAAATTCAACTAATTATAAAAAAATTATTTTAATTTATTTGTGTAAAATCACTTGACCCCACGGAAAAAAGAAAAGAAGAGAAAGGCGCGTTTAGGCGGGAAAAATCTGTAATTCACACTTCCATAGATAATACCCTCCGTTACCTTCGCCGGCCAACCATCGCCGCCCTCTCCCAAGCAAAAATGCCGCCCAGGAAGAAGCAGAAGAACTCCATCGCCGCTTCTTCTTCCCTCTCAAACTCCAAGAAGCAAAACCAAACACCAACCACAACCACCACCGCCTCTACACCTTCCAAGTTCGGCATCCAGCACTTCTTCCAGCGCCATTCCCTTTCCCAGCTTTCCAAGCTCCAACCACCCCCGATTCCGAAGCCACCTGATGCCGCCTCCGTCTCACCGGATCGGAGACCTGTTGATGGCGCCGGAGATGCTGAGAACGAGCCGGATTTGGACCGAATTCGTCGATCCAAGAGCACGCCGCTGGAGAGTTCGGTAATGGATGGAGATGATTCTTCCGCTGGTACTGTCTCGTCGAATCCGGCGCCGGTTGGTGGGATGGAATCGAATGCCAGCTCGAATGCCGACGGAAACCCTAAGAGTACGCCTTCGGAGTGTTTGCTGGCAGATGCTGTGGATTGTGAGGATGTTTCTCCTCAGTTGACAAAATCCGTGTCTAGGAGACGCTTCAAGTTCTCCCCCGGAATGGTATCTCTTTCTCGTAAACCAAATGCTAGTAATTAACATTATTAGTTTTGTCGTATGAATGATAAGATTGCTTGTGGAAGTAACTTTAAATTGATAATGGGCTAACAAATTTGCAAGGGAAAGTGACATTAGGTTACTGATAATTTGGTGTGATGATGGCTGACAGTTGATCAAGCAAAGCCAGGATGATGGAGGTGATGAGATTACCTGGAAAGTATCTCCAGTGAATGAACGCCTCCACTCAATCTCGAAGAATCTGCCAGAGGTGGTGAAGGCCCTTGCTGAGGCTGCAAGAGGTGTTAGCTCTAATTTGAGGCGATGCTCAAATGATAAAGAGGTGTTGTTGCCGTTTCTTAATCTCACTATTGGATTGTCCTTCTACATGATGCATGTCCAAGGGAAAGAAGAAAGATTATAATGATTTTTTTAAATCTGCAGGGTTCACCTAGAACTGGAAAGTCCTTACCATTGCCCAATAGGATTAGTTTGATAAGGTCTACACCAGGGGAGGATTCGGCTGTTTGCAATGGAGACAGGGATCCTAATGATGTGAAAAATTCGGGCACCTCACATTTGCAGAGTCCTTTTAGGACTCCTCCCTCTCTACCATATTGCCATAATAAGGTTATTGTGCTTTTGATTGCTTAAAATTTGTGTATTTTGCATATCACAGTGCTAGGATCATCTTCTGATCTTTAATGCCATTTCTAGTGCAGCTTTCGGATTCTGATGGTGATTTTCATAACAGCACTTTGCAAGAAACTCTCGGTTTAAGGCCTCACAAAAAGGTTTCTTTTCAGATTTCTATTCTTCCTTTTTTAACTCTTTTTCTTCTACTAAAGTTTTTGTTTGCTATCCTTATGGTATCTCTTAAGTTATAGTCCAAAAGTGGCTACCCTAGTGAAGTTGATGTCTTTTCAGACTGGCTAGATATGTTGCTAGTTGCTACTATGGTTTTATGCTTATTTTTTTTGTTTTTCAGGCATTACTTGACCTTTTGGATCAAGTAGAAGATGTAATCTCAGTCGAAGATTTCCCATCTGTTGAAAAAGTCAACTTTTCTAAGGCAGTTGATAAAACTATTGATAGGAAGCCTATTTCATTTCACTCAGAAGTCACTGAGTGCAGACAACCAAAACAAGAGACTACTTTGGCATCTTCTAGTCCGTGTTTCCTTGTTTTAGAGGTATTCTGTATGACTGTGCAGATGCATTGATGCTCACCCAGATAATGCTGTGCTCATAGAGGTTAACCATCAAATTATTTCTCCTGTAGGTTACTGAGAAGCATAGCCAAGCAAATTCTTCTGGTACATGTTCCACCAAGGTTGTTAATAATCTTTGCCTGGAATTATTTGGATATTCCAGTTTAGTTGTGAAGATTGAAACATTTATTCATTTCCTATACAGGTTCTTCGATTACTGAATGAACATACTGGGAAGGAGCAGTCTGTGCATTTGTGTGATGGCTGGTATGTTTAAATTTTGGTACATCATGCTACATGCTACATGTTTTATCTGATATTATTTACTAGTTCTGTCTATTGTTGACTTCTCTATTTCCAGTGAGGGTTGATATTTGAAATCATAATAGGATTCAAATATGTTATCTCATCTTATTGAGCTTTGTTTGTCTCTGATGCAAATCTGAAACCAATTTATACATTCACTCCTCACAGTTTGGGATTCATCATATAAGATTTGATCTATGAGTCTTAATTTCTGAATATATAAGCGATCACTTCTGAGGGCATTGTGAGGTGGAAAGGCAAAGCTTTTTACCAATCTTCAGTATTTGGGAAATGCTTCAGTTCTTGCTATTTGACAATTTCAATTTTTTGTTCTTGTGAGGTAATTCATTGTATACTGGTGAATACACCACCCATTGCTGTCCATCAACATAGGGTAGAAGCTTGCGACTTCAATTTGTTTCCTTCTGTAATGACTTAGTCAATGCAAAACAACCTGTTTGCTTTCCTGTCTCTGGTCTTCCAATGGCTGCAAGTGTTCTAAAAGACGCTAGGTGGACCCTGGACGGTGAAGGGCCGCCTAGTGCTTAGGTGGGGTCTAGGCATGACGACTAGCCCGTCTCATAGAACACTGGTAATAGTTTGGACTGAGTTTAATGATTTTGCATTGACCGACATGGTCTGTAAAGATAATCACGCAGGCAACTCAAAGTGATCATATATTCCTCTTTTGGATACACTTTATGTAGTCCGTGAATCATGACCATACTTTATTGTTACCCTTGTCATGATATCCTTTCAAGTCATCACGAGATAATTCTAGGAATATAATGGTTGCAGGAGATGCTTTTTTTTTAATTAAGAAAAAGAGATATTGTAAACTGCTCTTGATGTCTCATAAGATAAGTTATGCAGATCCTTTATTATTCGTGGTGAATAACTACTCAGTATAATTGATGGTGCAGGTTTTATAGTGTCATTGCTCCAGGAGACTCAGTACGTGTGATTGGTGACTTTGATGAGCAAGGAAACTGCTATGTGGACAATGATAATAATCTTGTTATTGTTAGCCCACATGCACTTATTTCTGGAACTCGTGTAAGTTAACCTATTGATAGTAATATTTAATTCTGCATTACCAGAATAATAGTGTAGTTTACTCTCTATTACTTGGACGTGCTCTTTTTCACAAGTAAATACATCGTGATGTTTGATAACATTTATAACCTTCATTTTTGAAACATCTCATCCTATTTGTGTTTTTCAGGTTGCAGCCAGTTTCAGCTGTTCAAGACGAGCTGTATTTGATGAAAGGCTGAGAAGCTTTGAACAATCTGTACCAGCACTAACAGGCACCGTGCTGCACCAAATTTTCCAGGTTTAACGAATGTCTTTTTTACAATATTTTAAAGATGGATGATGCACTGAAATGCCATAAGATGTTAAGGTTTTAAACTGTAACATTTTTTCGGTTGTCTTGTTTTCTTAGGAAGGACTTTTGATGGAGACTCCGACGAGAGAGATGTTGGAAGAACTTTCACCAACAGTCCTCTTGAAAAATATAGAGGCCCTGTATGCATGTGGAGGTGCAAATCTCATATTTTGTTTATATGACCTCTGTATTTTCTCACTAACAATTTCTTTAACTTCACAGTTTGGAGATGTTACTGCATTACCTTTATGATAATTCTTTCTTTGAACTGTTAGGGACAATAATTATACTTTATCAGTCATTTCTTTAACATGCCACAAATTCTACTTTTTTGTTGGACAATTTTTGCAGTAAATGAATATGATATGCAAAAGCAGGTGAAGGAGGCAATTCCAAGAATGCTAAATTGGATTCAACTCTTCAGAGGCTCCAAGGTCACCTTTTTTTTTTCTCTTTTTTCTATTTACTGCTGTCTAACCATTGTGGCCTTTTCCTAGACCATTTCGAGGATGCTAAATTAGTCTAAATTAAGCATTTCCTTTCTCTATTTGTTTCTTCTATACCCACTGTGTAGATGTTTTGAAGATGACTAACTCATCATGCTTCTCATTAGAAATAAATTATGCTTACCCAATGTATTGTTCTGCTTACCATGCTATTACTCCCATACAATTTTGTCCCCATTAAAAAGCCATAATCCAATGAAGCATTCACTGGTGTAAAATTACTCAGAAAAATCCAAACATTTCGCTAATGTAACTTTAAAAGTTAAAACAGGACAATTCCACAACCTTTTGTCCTCAAATTTAAAACCCTTGAAGCATGCCTGTCGGTAGTTCCATACTCCGTATACTGCAGACCCAATATACTCCAGCACATTTAAGTGGACAAATCAGAAATATTTGTTCACAACTTCACCGGCCTGGATTAACTTAGTTGGGAAACATATTTATGTTTGAAAGCAAAAATATTTGTGACGTAAAAGAGAAGGATTTTTTTTTGTGTGTGTGTGATGTGAAATAAAATACTCTTATTTCTTAGATTACATAAATTGAAGATATAATATAGTCACATTTATAAATTGGTTTCTATTGGCAGTGTGCAAGGCCATGTCTCACTAACATTTGGATTTTACCTCATAGGTATTATTATTAACTTATTTTACTGTGAAGTTAGAAAATGATTTGTTTATGGCGTTCTGAGATTATCCAACTCATCTACATCCATGCTACTTGCTTTATCTTTTACAAGAAAGGGTCTGGATAACCTGAAATTGTTTACTGTTATTGTTTTGATGCTAGGATATTGACTAAATAATTTTTTTCTCCTCTTCAGGATTCTTCAAAACCTACTATTGATTTTGGACCTGATAATGGACAGATACAGGTTAGCTTATCTGAGGTAAGGGATTTCTATCTATAAGTGAGGGTTAGTTTGATGTTTTTTTTTGCCGTTTTAAAAGGAGAAAATTATTAAGTACTGAGTAGTGATGAATATACAAGTGGATAGGACCCTCTAAAAGGAAAAGAAACAAAAGCTAGATATGTTGGAAACGTGAAAGCATTTTGCACGGTCCTCCTGTTAGAAACAACTAGGCAGGGGGAATGCTACGATGATATCCTAAGGTCCTTGGTTAAAAATTGTTCAACTCCATGCTATAAAGTCTGTGCTCATTAAACAACATAGAGAAGTGCTCTGAAGTCTGAGTTGATTGATGACCATTTTTATTGCATATGCTATGAGCATTCTTTTTCGGCCGTATTCCTAGATACTAGCTACTAAGTACTCACTTTGTTGTACATATCTACTTAAATGTGATAGAGGCAGTTCATATCATATATTTGATTCTCAATGGATAAAGCCTCTGCCCATTAAACAATAAAAGGGAGAGCCTTGAACTACAACACAATGTATGAAAGTTCTTGTTGGGTCGTATATATAGACACCGACTTTTATTTATGCTGTACACATCTGCTGGAACATAATAAACCTTTTCTATGTAAAGCCAATTCATATCATCTATTTGATACTCAACACAATGTATAATTAGTCTCCTAATCAACTTGAGTCAGCTCTGTCTGTTATGTATATGCTATTCATAATGTGACTTGAGCATTAGGATTTGATAGTGTGTTCTATGTCAATATGAAATGACGTGAAATGTGGGCCCATGAGTTTTCAGATATGGCATTTGTGCATTGCATTATGAATTATGCTTCAAGATCCACTTGTTTTTGGGGACATGATAAGTTTGATTGGGTATGCCTTGGTGAAACAGGTAGTAGATATCGAGGAAATGGTGTGGGCTCCAAAGTATGGTTTGAAAGGAATGATTGATGCTTCCCTTCGTGTGAAAATTGAATCAAATGGAAAAGGGTCAGAGGAGAAGATCTTACCTCTGGAATTTAAAACTGGAAAAGGAACTTCTGGTCAGGCAAGTACACATTAAATTTGCCATGTTTGAAAACAAGAGATGTCTCCATTTCTTAAACTGCCTTCTTAATCCTTCAGAGTATGTAATTTTTCAATATGTTATGCAGTCAGCAGTCGAACATTCCGCCCAAGTGATTTTATACACTCTACTCATGTCTGAAAGGTGACTGTTCTACCAAATTGATGTTTCTTTGTGATGAATAATAATTTTGTGTTTTCTGATATACTAAATTTATATAGATACTTAGAAGACATTGATTCTGGTCTTCTGTATTATCTCCACACGGATCAAACACAGGTATATTCAAGTATACATTATGATCACTTCTGGCCCACATTATCAGAATATCTTCTTTTGGATGTACTAACTACACATTGACAGGGACGTGTTGCTCGAAGACCAGACTTGGTTGGGCTTATCATGCGTCGTAATGAGTTAGCACATGATATTCTGAAAGCATTCAGTGTGCAGCAGTTGCCACCAATGCTTCAGGTAGTGCTACCTGTAGAACTTTGTCTTTAATATTGTCTTGGATTAAATTATTTATGTCTAAGTAATTTCTGATTGCAGAGTCCAAACATTTGCAAAGGATGTCGTCATGTCAATGTTTGTACCGTTTACCATAAGGTAAGCTCTAATATTTCATAAGCATTATACTTAAAGTGCTGGGCTTGACTATGTCTCGTCCAACACTTACGATATATAGATAGATGCTGAACATTTTATATCTCCTCAAAAATGATAATACATATATAGCATGTTTTATTGAATACAATTTTAATACTGCAGGCTAATGGTGGAAATGCTGATAGCAGCGGATTAGGGGAGTTGTTTGATTCCCTAACTGACCATTTAGCTGTTTCTCATATCACCTTCCTAAAACAGTGGGATCGACTAATTGACCTAGAAGCGAAAGGGCAACAGGTTTAAATATTTGATTTTACTGTCTTAACTCTTTATTGGGTTGTTGAAACTAATATAATCTGACTACACTTTGTCACATCTTTCAGTTTTCTAAAAACAACTTGTGGCAATCAAATTTTTGGAAGGATGAGCACTCCCCTACTTGCCTTCCTTCTCTGGTTCTCGATGGATCAGACGATCTTCAGTTGCAGAAAGATAAACTAGTTGTTTATCATTTTATGCGCCAAGACATGTCTAACATTCGCTTGAATACTCAAGATCATGATTTTCAAAATGGTGTTTCCCTCAAAAGTCATTTGGATTGTGCACTGCGGAGTGGAGATCGAGTGGTACTTTCATCTACATATTTCACTTATTTATGGGGAATTATAAAAGAAATCAATGTTTTAGTTGCAGTTGCTTTTCCTGAAAATCAGAGTACATTGTAAGCATGCTAGGAAGAATGAATTAGTTTGGTCTCCACTTGATTGACTCAATTGTTACAAAAACTAAAGCTTGAGTTCTGTGTATGTGTTTGTACTTCAATCCAATCCAAATAACCAAAGCTATGACTATTTCTCACATCATATGTCCTTCAATTCCTAAGATCTCTTTTTCATGTAGTATATTTCAAAAAATCTAAATGGCCAAAGATAGTGGTTTATCTCCGTTATGGTAGATCTATTGTATGACTAGTGTATTTACTGAAGGACAAGGTTAAAACTGTCTGATATTTTCTAGTAGAATCTTGTAGTGTGTAAGTTGCATATGGTGTGATGTTCTCGCCTTCTCGATTGGCACTCCTTCCCCTGTATTAATGGACATATAAATTATTTAGGTGGAGGGATACATATTATTTGTAACGAACCCCAATGTCCATCCTCACTATTTGTACAACTCTTTTGGATCATGTAGTTGTCACATAAATGTCAGCTAGTTGCTGGTTCCAACCCCGACAGAGCACTAGTGAAATGGGGGTTGCCAGTTTTGATCCATTTCATTGCTACTATATTAGTTTTGATAGATCACAAGCAGTTAGCTTGATAAGTCTCGTGTTATTGCTTCATCCATACAACTGGCTTCCATCAACAGAAACATGTGACTTTGAATAATTTCTGTGTACTTAATTTTTAAGGAGCTGCAGTTCTGCCTCATTTTTTTTTATGGTTTTTCTCCCATTTCTTTGGATTTCAAGGTATTTAGCTCTAACTTTTTCTTCAATGTTTCATGTGCAGATATTAAGTGCTACATCAAGTCATGTTGCTATTGCAAGTGGATATATTACAGATATTAGTGGATCTCATGTGTCTGTAAGATTATTGTATACCATTATCTTTCCTTGAGCAAAATGTTTTTTGGACAATTGTAATAGAAGTGTACATTGTCTTAGTTTGTTTAAGACATATTTCAGTATTTTTTTACATATTTATGGTGGAAACTATTATGAATTTTAACTTCTTTCAAACTACTAGGTTTCTATGTCTAAGCGCCTGAGGATTCCTAGGAGTACCCGGTCCTCACATTCAAATGATATTTATGAAGAAGTTTGGCGGATAGATAAGGATGAAGGGCCTGCTTCCTTTTCTACCATGAGGTAATTGTACTTCATCCTGCTTATTTTTTTTTTGTAGGTGAAAATTTATCACATGTGAAACTAGACTAATTTATTATTGAATATATGTATTTGTTTATCAAGGTCTAATCTTGCGCGATTGTTCATTCGAGATGCACACAGTGCTGACCTAAGGAAGATGATTGTTGATCTCGAGGTTAATCTTATTCCTTGCTTTATAGTTCTCACGTATAACCTTTGCATGATCTTACACATCTACTTTAAAAAATGTTATATATGCAGGCACCAAGATTTGATAGTGGCTGTATTCTAAGCCAAGATCCTGCAATATCATACGTTTGGTCAGAGAGGAACTTAAATGATGATCAACGCAAAGCAATTATTAAGGTACTTCTTTAATTCTACATTTTTATGCTATTTTGAGTTCAATTTGTTGGATGTCTCTTATTTGACATAATTATTTGCTCTACTCTCTACAATGTGGTTGTTTTTAGATTCTTAGCGCCAGAGATTATGCCCTTATCCTTGGAATGCCAGGTACTGGCAAAACATCCACTATGGTATATGCAGTAAAGGCCTTGTTGATGAGAGGTGCCTCCATCTTGCTTACGTCCTATACAAACTCAGCCGTGGATAATCTGCTAGTAAAATTGAAAGCTCAGGTCCTTTTCAGCTCTTGCTGCCTTTAGCCAAAAAAAGTAGAGATTGTGCAGAAAATGATTTTTTGACAGTTAATTATTCATACCTGTTCTATTCTATGTGCAGGTATTTTTTTGCATGGTGACTATGGGTTCCTGCTCTTCAAGTCTCAGTTCTTTATAGTCATAGCATTAGAGCTTGAAATTGCTGCTAACAGAAGTGTGCACTTTTTAGGGGATAGATTTTGTACGTATTGGAAGATCCGGGGTTGTCCACAATGAAGTCCATGAGCATTGTATTTCAGGTTTGGCAAGCTCTGCTACTTTCAGGTTCACGCCTCTTTTAAGAGACATTTTGTGCATAATCTCCTTGTGACAGCTAAGGATGCACGTAGCGTTGAAGAAATCAGGAGAAGGCTGGATCAAGTCAAAGTCATAGCAGTTACTTGCTTAGGCATAACTAGCCCTTTGCTGGTGAATAAAAGATTTGATGTATGCATAATGGATGAGGCTGGGCAGATTACCTTGCCGGTATGTTTCTGTACAATACTATGTTTGTGTTTTGCGAGTTCTTACCTTTCTACAAATGTTACATTGCTTAGAGCATGGAGCATCCTCTGTAAATCTTGAAACAAAAGGATTGTCTTTACTCCCCATATATGTTGAGCTCTAGGAAAGAAGGCCATGCTCAACAGCATAGGCTCATGAGAAAGCAAATAGACAGCCTTTACTTTTCGAAAAAAAAGAATCCTTGCATTTCTTTCCAATTAAAGGAACATTGCGCATTGTTTTCCTGCATCATTTAGTCCTTTCCTACAGAATCCAGACCTTTTTTAAAGAAGGAAATTATGGCTTGAATTAGAGCACATCTACAATTACGCCTATAATGTGACAGAAATTCCCTTACATTGCTCAGGATGATTAAAGTACCCTTTGTTTGTAACAAGTTGCTAGTATGTCTATTTAAATTGAAGACCAAACAAAAGCACTTCCAAAGGGACTTTGGACTTGAAATGAGTTTGGTAATGAAATCTAGAATGGCTAAATGGAATGAGACTAGCAAAATCACATTTAAAATGACCTGAATTCTACTTCAACCATACTCTTCTATGGGGGTGACTAAGAAAATGATTAAGAATCCAAATAATCAAATCCAAGGAATTTATCATGTAATAACTCAAATGTGTGTCCTCAAAAATGGAGATTCCAGGAAGCTGACGCCTCACCCCCTGAAATGAATAATAATCATTCCAGTGGTGAGCAAGAGTTGTGTGATACAAGGCATAAGGTGATATTTGGTCGGATTCATGTCTAAGCTTCATTGACTGCCAAATTAAGAGCATTGTATTATATCAAGTTTATCCCTCAGTTTTTATTTTCATTGTGCAAAATAGTGATTTCATGAAAGTTTGCTATTTTAGGTATCATTAGGACCTTTGATGTTTGCTTCAAAGTTTGTCCTGGTTGGTGATCATTATCAGTTGCCACCCCTAGTTCAGGTATTAGTTATTATTCTAGAAGTTTCTAAAGGCTAACGCACATCCTCCTCCAATTTCATGTTTTGCAGCTTGTATTAAGTTTAACCCATCTTATGCTTAACTAGAGTGCAGAGGCTCGAGAAAGTGGTATGGGCGTAAGCTTGTTTTGCAGGCTTTCAGAAGCACATCCACAAGCAATATCAGCGTTGCAAAATCAAGTAATCTTACTGCTGATTTGAAGTTCATTGATATGTTGATCATTATAAAGGAACATGAAAAAAGATGATGTCTTTGAGACTAATATTTTTTAATTGTTTCTCGATGCAGTACCGGATGTGTGCAGGTATCATGGATTTGTCCAATGCTCTAATTTACGGTGACAGATTACAGTGTGGTTCTTCAGATGTGAAGAATTCCAAACTGAAGCTTTTGAATCCAGGGTTAATGAGAGTTTGGCTGAAGGAAGTAATACCATTGATCATAACCTATTTCATGTCACAGTTATAAGCTATCATAATAAGATGAAACATCCTATATGAGTGGTGTTGTATAGATACTGTTACGGAATTTGCTACATGAAGCACCTGATGCTGGTGTCTCTTTGTTTAAAAAAAAAAAGAAAAACACTGGTTAAATATGCCTATTGTCTTTTGATATTTCTCTTCCTGGTTATGTTTGTGGTTTAATTATCCATTTCTTGCATTTTCCATATCTTCCAAATAGTGTCCTTGGAGGGAGGCTTGAGTTTTTCTCTTTTGGGGAAACAGTAATCCCTCCTCCCTTCAACGATTTTTCATATTTTATGGGTGAAATTCTGCTCTCAGTTTATTTGATATGTCAAGTTCGCACGAGGACTTTTGACTTCGACATAATTAAATTAATTCACTTTTGACTTGTGCAGGTTTTAAATGAACAGAAACCAGTGATTTTTATTAACACAGGTTTATACATATCTGCATAATTTTGTTTCGTTTTGTTGCATGTTAACAAACCCAAGCTTATAAAACTCCATTCACTGTGTAGACACTTTACCTGCTTTTGAGACAAGGGATCATAAGACTGTGAATAATCGACTTGAAGCTTATATTATTGCTGAGGTATTGCCATTTATGTTTTTTGCCTTTGCATTTTCTTGTTTAGAAAAAAGTCTTGCACGCTGATAAGCCCTATGATGACCAACATTCAAAAATCTAAGTCTTTGTTTTCTGTAGATTGCGGGGACGCTAGTTGATCATGGAATCGGGAATGAAGACATTGGCATCATTACCCCTTACAACTCACAAACAAGTCTAATCTGGAGTCTTGTACAGACATTGTCTGTGGAGGTTCATACAATTGACAAATACCAGGTAGACCTGTTTCCAGGCAATCTCTATAAATTGCATGTTTCTGCTGCTTCCATTTTGAAATTGTAATTTTAAACTTTTTTCACTCTTCAGACTTTCTGGTGATAGCTACACTTTCTCATGTATAACCTTGTTTACTCCTCAGGGAAGAGATAAAGAGTGCATACTATTGTCCTTTGTGAGGTCAAGTCGAAATCCCGGCAACTACTCATCTTCACTGCTTGGAGACTGGCATAGAATTAACGTGGCAATTACACGTGCCAAGGTAAAGTCTCATTACTCTATTATATCATGTTATCAATTACATCTTCGCTTGGTGATTTAGTTTTGATCATTATTTGCATAGACAATAGTAGAAATGATTATATAGTGGTACTAAGCTATAAGCCGAACTAGACACTTTGTGTAGGATTTCTGTTTGTGTTTACTTGTAGCTAGAACTGAGATACATGTTTTAAGTCTAAGAATGGCCAAGTAACCTGATTCCAAATTAATTTGGAAAGAATACTCTTATTTTCCACGTACAATGCTCTGCACTAATAGAGTCTTCAGTTTAAAGCTCCACTAACCGCTCTATATTCTCTTACAATTTTCCCTTCTACGACCTCTGTTCAGTACAGATGTCATTTTAGCCTTGTAACCTTGTTAAGAAATGTTTGTCATTTTAGGACTTCAGATAATGATTTCTTGTTGAGTTATGGAGTTGGTTATTAGAAAGTGCACATATTGAATTTTTTTATACAATCTCTCTTTATTTATTAGCTACAAATAAGGTGTGTGTTATCTTGATGAAAAGCTTAGATTATTTTAGCTTAATGATTGAATTCCGTAATCACCGTACCAAAGGCTAAAATGACCATCTTTTATGAACAGTAGTATGTTAAATTGTTATCAGAAACTACAAATCATATTACCATTTACTGTAACTATGAAAAATATTAGCATTAAGAAACCATTTTTTTGTCATTTAATTGTTCCTCCATCAGCACTAATCCAGCATCCTCTTCATCCATAATGAAGATTCCCAATCTACATCTCATTCATTTTTTTTAGCTCTTACACATCTAAAGTAGCAGTCTATGTAAAGTAACAAGTCTTTCCCAATGTCATTGCAGAAGAAACTCATCATGGTTGGTTCATGCACAACTCTTTCACGGGTTCCTCTGTTAAAACTCCTCATCGACAAGGTGAACGAGCAATCTGGAATCGTTAATGTCACAAAAGACGACATTGAACCTGATAGAAGTTTGAGGAGATGCTCTGAAACATAACCAGATGAATGCTGAGTATTTGGCAGTTGCCAATCTCAGCTCAATTGAAAAATATTGTGGCTGAAGTTTTTGTCAATATCTGTTTTGTAATAGCTACGAAATGTAAATATATTTAATCCAATATGTAGCTATAAAATTACTCCTTTCTTAGAACTCTATAATATTTTTTTAGATCGTTTGCTGTTTAAAAACAAGATTGACTTGCTTGGGCATAAATAGCCCTTTAATTTGCTGGTGAAAAAAGCATTTGAAGTAATGTAAGCATAATAGAAGATAAGCTCATCTCTTACTAGTGGTGTTCCATGAATACCATTTAGGTTCGTCACACTAAAGAATGAAACTTCTTCATCTATATGTTTGTGTCTCTTTGAGTCAATTTTATGTTTTTATAATTCATAGTTGCCCTATGGTGCATATTGTTTAAAACTCTCTATCTAGGTAGTGAAGGACTGCTTAAAGCTAGGCATCCACCTAGCTTATATGGTGGAATTTTAATTAGTGTTTTTTTTTTAAAGTTATATGGTTGCTTTTAATTTGTGCTTTTTTTTTATTCTTTTAAAACTATCATCTCAACTTGCTCGAGGTAAGAGCATGTATAACTTGACTCTTTAGATATTTTTTAAGTAGTACTATATGAGGTTGGAATTGTTGTATTTTATGAACGAGGTGTGTTAGGAAACTGTGTAAAGGTATTTACTTAGGCAACAAAAATATAAACAAAAAAAAATTAACATAGTTTTTTATAGTGGAATTTTGACCTAAAAACTTATTTGATGAGAGAAAACTTCTACCATGGGTGTCTCTAGCTTCTAATAGGATTTAAAATGATCTACTTATTATAATGACAAGACCCCAACTTTTGTATTCCTAGGTGGACTTTATTGTATTCCTAGGTGTCACACAATTCCTAGGGAAGACTAACTCATGCTCTCAACCTCACCCAAAAACTATTAATCCTAATAAGAAACCAAACCTATAGTACTAGCCTTGTTACCTCTTCGAAAGCTCCATGATTGCATTTTTGAACTCAAGTGCTTGAACACTTCTATACTAGTAAATACTAGCCTTAAAGTCCTCATCTATCTTTTTCTTGTCGAAGAATTTCCGAGGGCCGACGTTACACGAGTGACGTGTCGGGTTTATAACCATTTTTAAATTTACCTATAATATTAGGATCCATCTTTACAACCCAAATGGTAAGCCATTGGGTTGGGATTTCACCTTACTTATATGCTAGTATTTTTCTTATGGTTTTTCCAATGTGGGAAGAGAACCCACTTTTTTATCCCAACAGTTAGATTTTCATCTTTGAAAAAAATCTATTCTAAAATAACATTCTACATTATTTATTTTACTAGGATACAATATCTTGCTTCCTTAGATAAAATTATCTTATCCCCAAATATATTATCTTCAATCGCTTCAAAACTTTGTTTTCCACAAAGATAGACTTCATATTTGATGATATTGAAGATCGATTGTTGATATGTTTTTAACTCATTCAACATTTGACTCAATAATGCGTCTTCAATAATGCGTCTCAGCTAGCTTATGCAATATACATCCTTGTTGTCATAGTTCTATTGAATCTTCTGTTTTATCTCTTCGATCATCCATTGTTCTATTGCATCGTGTATTCTCTCAAGTAATAACGAAATAATAAATCATATAACATGTGTGTTTATCATCTTCAAAACGAAAATAAAACATTATTCCAACACATATATGTCTTTGTTAAAAAAGAGATTTTTATTTTTATAAGAGGCATACCAATTCCTTTCTTATCTTAAAAGATGGAAAAGTATGAATTATTAGCAGACAGATAGAATATTTTCTTACACATATATGTCTTTTCATTGAATCCTTGAACATTGATCGAGTTCTATACGTTTCTCCATGAACCTCTACGAATAGTCTCACTAGAGTGAATATGGCTTTTCTTACACTGTGTGTGATCCAAATAAATATCTAGAGTCACCAGATGAATATTTTTTTGGATTCACCCCAACCTAGCTTCTAGCATCAAACTAAACCTCTCAATTATTATCATTTCCTTTTAACTATAAAGATAATCATTAGAACTAAGACACCAGTTTTTTCATTAAAATATTTTCTTCACATCGATTCCAAACTAATACATGACAAAAAAAAGTCATTCCATTTAGCTCTAACACGTCTAAACTGGTCAAGCCACCAAGTTACCATTTACCAGCATATAAGTTCAACGAAGTTCTATCTTAAAACCAATTTGGCAATAGGAGAGTAGTCCATTTGTTTTATATGCTAGGCTTTGATCCTTTAAATTCCCGATGTGAGATTCACAATTGACCCAAGTCCCAACAATCTCCACCTCACAAGCCCCGAGCCCATAATGAACGAAACCCACCAAGAATCGCCTTTGACTTGCAAGCTTCGCAACACATGCCCACTCTTAAAAATGAAACCATCACACAATGGGTCAAAGGCTAACCACTTGTCCACTTGTTAGTGGGAGAAACATTTAATGGCCTTAACCACTAAATCCAACACATAAGTCCAATAAGTTTCATCCTAAAACTAATTAGCAATAGGAAGAGTAACAATCCATTTTATACACTAGCCTTGAATCCTTTAAATTTCTGATATAGGCCGGATTTACGATTCACCTCACAAATACACTATCTTCAAGCTCCCTTGAGGCAATCCTAATTGAGATACTAGAAAATGGTTTGTTTACCTTGATATGGAAGAAACCTTGCAATTTTTTTTTTTTACGTGTTATCGTGAATAGGGTCATTTTAAAGTATAGTATGCCTCCGGCCGGCACCTAAAACTCGTAAACTCTTTAAATGTTTATTTATCGCATGAATTTCCATTATTAATAAAGTTGTAAGTTTGTAACAGTATTTCTCATATGGCATTTCGGAACTCTTTGTGAATTCTTACCTAGTTTGTTGTTTAAAAACAAAATTAATCAACATGTTGGACTGTTAGTTGTAGCTAGCTAGCAAGAGTTAAATAAATACTTGTTGTTTTTCTTGATTGATTGCCTCATATATACTATGATGAAAGCAAACTCATGTCATTATTAAATGCTTGACGGTGACCTAGCTAAATTTTCTCGTTTTGGGATTACATGATTTGAAAGGGATGGGTGATATTGTGTGGTATATTTGCATGTGACATGCAATAGTTCCTTGCAAAATGCTACTACATATTCCTATTGAGAAGGATGGGAGTGAGTGTTGCATTTTCCTACTCTTAATAATTTGGTCAAACCTACCATTATTATGTATTGGTTTAATTTTGCATGTACCAACTTGTGAAGTGTGATTGTGATTACACTTAGAGAACTTGTGCTTGGGATGTGCAAGTACTGGGTAATTAATTACTACATGATCATGATTTTGTTTTATCCTTATACTTGGGTTGCAAGTACCTTAGTACCAATTTGAGGTGGGTTTGAATTTAATAATGTGGGTCTTTGTAATATTATTATTTTATCTTTGATTAGGTTTACATTGTGCAATGAGGGTTTTTTAATGGTCACATGATGCAGATACATAAATGTGAGTCTTGGAACGCAAGGAATCGCAAACAACGAAATCCTAAAACACGAAATTGGAAATCCACCAGGAAATAGAGAACTCTTTGTATTAAATAATAAATATATGTTTTTAGGGCTACAAACAATCTATATATATAGAGAGAGAGGCAACATAAGATAAAAGATTAAGATAGAAAACCCCAAAAGATATAAAAACTAGAAATTATGAAAAAGTCTTGTAATATTTAAAACCCTATTTAAACCCTGAAACGTTATTAAATGCCCGAAAAGTGCCGAAACTCAGGGCAAAGCTCTAAGTCTTGCTCATTAACTTTTTTCCTATCTGGAAAGGTATGGCACGCTCCAATCGAACATCGAACGGTCGAAATCAGTTTTGTTGAGAACGCGATTTCCGACGGTCTAACTCTATGCGCGCTGATATTCTATCTACATTATCACAGATGTCATCACCTACCAGCTAGACTGGTGAGACTTGAATAAATCAATTGTCCAAAATTTGTTAAAAATTGACATATTAGGGTAAGGATCGGAGTAAGCACTAATTAAGGAGGATCGCTAGTAAATGATTTATGGGTTTGGTTGTCTTAGTCAACATTATATTTCTTTACAAAAACTATATTTTTTATTATTAAAAGAAAATTCAGTCCAAACCGAAACCACACCGATTTTGGATCGGACTGAATCAGGGCCAACTTCCTACTTTTTTTGGATAGAGGATCGGATCAAATATCCTCGATCCGAGCTGGTCCAACCCAATTCGGTCCAAAAATCCGATCAAATAATTCTAATACATCAAATAATTCTGAACAAAAGTAGTACAAACTTATTTTTTTTTTATATCACGAACCTATCTTTTTAGTATGCGTCAGAGCTCTAACAAAGTGAAACATTATACATTGTTAACAATAAAAAGCTGCATTGGTGAAGAAAGTATAGATTCCCCGTTATAAAAGTATATTCCCAAGTTTAATAGTATATGTTAAGATTGACTTGTATACGACAACGTTCATTCATATCTATAGATCTACAACCACATTCTACAGCTGCATGTTAGGTTCAAAAGTTTTCAAAATATTAAAGTAACAACTTTAACTTAATAATTCATCATTTGAGTACAAACATATCTACCTTTTTTTGAGCGAAAGTATGATACATATCAATAAACTAAATCAGCCAAAAAAAAAGGTTTCATCATCTCCCACTGAGCTTTGTCATCAAACCATTAATTTCCAATGCTTGTCTGCTTGTTTTGTATGGTTTTCTCCATACTTTCTCAACCAATCTATTTAATGGAAAATTAATTTCAAATGCTATTGGTTTCTAACAATAAGGACCTTGTATATCACATCAGAAAATAATTAAGAAATCACCGAAGATTACGTCGAATTAATGATTAAAAAAATGGAAGCAAATAGATTGAGAAGGAGATTGCTTAGAACAATGGGTTTAGGAAAATTATTGGTATGTGCTAGGACTCTTTAAGGTCAAGTTTGGAGTTTTGATTGGAACAATGGGTTTAGAATATTTATTGTGGAGGCGAATTCTAAGCTTGTTGTCGATTTTATCGATAAATTTATAGTTTGGAGTTATCTTTTTTTGACGAGGAAAGAAATTGAGGGGCCTCTTATAAACTAGGAGAACACCATAGAGCATCTTACCGATGAGGTTCTTAGAACCCGAGTCAACTGCGAGCGGAACAGAAGAAGCACGATGATACAATCCATCAATGAAGTCTACCACAAAGTTTCACTTCCTAAAGACGTGCGCGACACTCCAACTCTGAAAGTAGGCCAGGAAACATTGGATATTAGACCTGAGCAACTTAATCTCCCGCGGCCCGCGGGCAGAGTTATCCTATTTTCAGTATATAGTGTCTCAATTTCAGGGCGCTCCCCCTCAGCTTTAAGCCAGGAGTGTTCCTATCCTGGCCCCCTAGATTCTGCTGAAGCGGAGTACACTGGGTCATTGTTGTTGTTGTTGTTGATAGTGTCTCAATGTCAAGACATTTTTTATAGCAATTAGTCTGCTCAGTTCCATCACATATACACGTCTTAAGGAAAGTGATATGGTTGTTGTCTCCCTTACTTCTTTTCAGATTAGCTTTCATATGTTACTTGACCTGCTCTGGAGGTATTTTATTTATATTTTCTAATGATATTATGGGTCAGACTATCTCTCACTTGATTAATACTAAGTTGCGAGAATCGAGACTTCGATGGTTCAAACATGTTCAGATGTAGGGTATAGGGGAGCCAATTTGTAAGTGTGAGAGCTTGGACCTTTGAGACTTTCGCAGAGGCATGTGACGACCTAAGAAAATGTTGGATAGATAGCATAAGACAAGATAATAATCAGTTGGGGATTTCAATAGAGTTAGCAAAATGTAGGGACAATTGGAGGGAGAAGATCAAGGTAGCGGATAGCTAGCCGCCAGGACGGGTGGTTCTTTGTGGGTTTGAATGTTTGGTTATGTTGTGCTTTGTCCTGCTTTGCTCGGTTTTGGTTGGTGTGTTTTTGTTCGGTTTGTCTTTACGCTATGTGCTTTGCTGGTTTTGGTGTGTTGCGGTTTGTCCGTGGTGAGTTGCTTGCTTTGTGTTCGGGTCGTTGTCATGTGCTAGTAGGATATCTGGTTGGTGGTCCTACTCGAGCCTTTCGGACACCCCCCCTCTACGTTAAGTCAGGGATGTCTCCATCTTAGCCCTCAGATTCCCTTAAAACGGAGTTACACTGGGTCGTCGTCGTTGTATATGCAGAGGGAATTTCAACAATCACCACTGTCATCTTTCCATGGCAATACTATAAAGGGCATATATTATTTTACTTTGAGCAAAGCTGGTCAAGTGACTACTGACTAGATCCCTCTCTAAAATCCCGGATTAGAGTTGACGATTTACACACTAATTCCCACAGATCATGTATTATTTTGCATTAACTTATCATCATCATCATCTTATAATTCCAAACAAATCATACTTGCACAAAATGTTTGGAGGGGTGCAATTTCTCGTGAAAAGTACAAAGCCTCAATTATTATTGGGAAGAAAAATCATTGTAAGACAGTAAATGGCTGGTTGGGTAAATTCAATCACGTGCTTCTACACAAGTCAAATAAAATAGGAAAGCTACAATCAGCTGCGAATATTTGTACCTATCACTATTTTTCATATACATTCCTATCACTAGCTATATTTCGATATATGTGACAAAGTTTGTTGTTTTATGATAGACAAAGATATATGAGGACCACAATTGAGCCCTCCCTGAAAGGGATGAAACATGGAAAGAAAAAAAACAAGAGTAAATTTGTCTTGTAATTCCGAGTTTTTGCAAATTTGAAGTGGTCCGAAAGTCTTTGTTTTGTGTGTGAAAATTCTAACTTAGTTGTAATTGAATCGAGTCGAACCGAGTTTTCTCAAGCTCGACTTGGTTAAAAATAGGCGAGCTTGAGCTTGAACGCAAGCTTAGTTTGAGCTTAAAATCTTCTTTGAGCTTGGTTTATTTAAATGCTCATCGAACTCGAGCTTAACTTGCGAGCATCTCATTTAATTTCTTGGTAAGACAAGCTCGAAACAACTTATTTACCTGATCGTCTATACAAGAAAATGAAACTAAAAGTTATATTACGTAGTTTGAGAGGGACCACTAAAATTATGTAGTTTTACTTAAACTATATTATATATAATAGGGAAAATTGCATTTAACCACCCTTTGTTTTACACTTGTTGCAATCAACCACCCTTTATATTTTTTTCTACACTTAACCACCCCTTATTTGTAATTATGTGCATTTAACCACCCATTTTAATGAAAAACGTCATTTTCTCCTTTAAGTAAAGTAAATTACGTTTTCTCCTTTCTTTTTAATTTTTATTTAAAATAAATAAATAAAGGAAAACCCATAATTGACACTTTCAAGTTCCAATACGCCGATAACTGTGACCCAATTTCCTCCATAATAATTTATTCCCTCCATCCAATGGTGAAGAAGAACCACGACTTCGCCGATGCAAAGACTATGGTTTTGGATCTGATTCTGACGACTTTGAGCGTCCCTTAGAGTCGATCGTGTCTAAGTTGATGGACAACGACTCGAGATTCAAAAGGTTGAGAAGTAGACCGAAATCTAATGATAATGACATTCCAATCTCAATTTATTCCTAAATTCATTTATTTATTGTAAATAAAATTAAAAAAGAATGGCAAAAACATAATTTACTTTACTTAACGAAGAAAATAACATTTTTCATCAAAATGGGTGGTTAAATGTACATATTTACAAATAAGGGGTGGTTAAGTGTAGAAAAAAATATAAAGGGTGGTTAATTGCAACAAGTGTAAAATAAAGGGTGGTTAAATGCAATTTTCCCTATATAATATGTATAGTGGAGCTTATTCATGAGCATATAATCTAGTTTGTTATGAACATATAACCGAGATTCCTCACGAATAAACGAGTGAAGGTTAGTTTGTTATGAAAGTATAATCGAACTTGCTTATGAATAAACAAGTCAAAGTTTTCTTATACTTAAGCTCATTTATCATTTCAAGCTTAAAATTGTACTCAACACATTTACAAATCGAGTCGAACTCGAGCTTGAGCTTGAACGCAAGCTCGACTTGGTTAAAAATAGGCGAGCTTGAGCTTGAACGCAAGCTTAGTTTGAGCTTAAAATCTTCTTTGAGCTTGGTTTATTTAAATGCTCATCGAACTCGAGCTTAACTTGCGAGCATCTCATTTAATTTCTTGGTGAGACAAGCTCGGAACAACTTATTTACCTGATCGTCTATATAAGAAAATGAAACTAAAAGTTATATTACGTAGTTTGAGAGGGACCACTAAAATTATGTAGTTTTACTTAAACTATGGGTCCGTTTGGATTACTTACTCATGCTTTATAAAAAATAGTTTATGCATTATAATAATACTGTTTTACAAGCTTGTTTGGATGACAATTGACAACCATTTAGTTTATGGCAAATAAAAAATTCATTTTTTATTATCTCCCCACAGTTCAAACCCAAAAAAAATTATTACAGATGGGCACTCACAAATTTTCAAATTGAACATGGATTCAACATCTTGAAAGGTGTGCTTAAAGTGGATGTAGTGGAGGTTGGGTATGTTCTAGATCCTCAGATTCAAACAAATATTATGTATACTATATTTTATAAATTTTATGTACAGTAGAACTCTCAGAATGAGTTTTGAAAATAAACTCATATAAAGTGTTTATGCTTTATAAACATGTAATCCAAAAGGACCCTATATTATATATAATATGTATAGTGAAGCTTATTCATGAGCATATAATCTAGTTTGTTATGAACATATAACCGAGATTCCTCATGAATAAACGAGTGAAGGTTAGTTTGTTATGAAAGTATAATCGAACTTGCTTATGAATAAACAAGTCAAAGTTTTCTTATACTTAAGCTCATTTATCATTTCAAGCTTAAAATTGTACTCAAAACATTTACAAATCGAGTCGAACACAAACAAAATTTAACCAAATCGAACATCAATTTACACTTAAACGACTCTCACTTTCTATATTCTTCAAATTGTGCTTCAAATGCACCTACGAGATTTTATTCTTAACTTTTTTTTAGATGTATAAATATAAAAAAAAGTTGGAGTAAATATTTTAACTTTTCTTACCATACGAAACCTGACAAGAGTAGAAAGTTACAGCAATGAAAATGTTTATTTATTTATTTATTTTGATAAAAATTTATTTATTTATTTTGGGACTACGTAAGTAATACAACAAAGAAAATATATATTTTTTTGATTACGTAATACAACAAGGAAAAGCAAATTTCTCCCAAGAAAATATTTTCAAAAAAGGCTAAAATTTTGTGGTTGAAGCATGTGTATATATTTCTGCAAACAAGCTCTACACCTGTATTCCATTCAATTGCTTGCTAGCCGAATTCAAGAAAGATAAAACCTTCAAAGGACAGCATTTCATGGTGAAGACCTGAAACAAAAACATGCCTTACTCTTTTATTTTATCAGGTAAGCTCACTTTTTGTATTACAATTTGGTTTTTGTTTCTTTAATTGCTTCTAGTTTTTGTTTAATTTGGTTCATGATTCTGATAAATTTTGAGGAGCTTAGTTTGATACCTTCTAGTTTATTCAGAGTTAAAGATCTCTTTCATGTGCTACATAGATATAGAAGTCATTTGAATAATCTTCACCAAAAACTCAAATTTCAAACACAATCATTATTTCACCATGAAAAACAAGTATCAAGTTCAATGGACTGTAATTAATAACTTCAACTCAGAAAATGCAAAAGTTGAAAAAAAAAATCTTTCAAATTCTACATAAATATAGAAAACCCTTGAATAATTTTCACCAAGCATGCTAATAACTCTTCCTAGTCATTATTTCACCATGGAAGACAAGTTCAATAAATCAAAATCTAGTTAAGAAATATGCAATGGTGAATATAATGGTGGAAAATTAATTTTTACTTACAAAATATTTTCCTTTGCTGTTAACTTGGATGATGGCAGGTCTCAAGCTAGCACACCAGACCCCATCGAACGAGCTAAATTCACATTGCCTATGGGAGAACAGCAGTGTAGTTTTACAACTAGGCTTCTTTGGAATCCTCTTGATCTACCTTATCAGGAAGCTTGTCTTGTATTTCTGCAAAAACAGACTGATTATTCAAGTAGCTGAAATGGAAGCCAATTCAAGCATCATCAACAACAATACAAGAAGCAGTTGCAAGAATCTGAAAACCATTTTGATCATTCTCTCCTCTGCCTTGCTTCTTGGAGTTCACCTCACTCTTCTGTCATTGATTTTAGATAATCATCAGAATCAATGTTTATCATTTTTCCCTCTTCTTGCCACAGAAATCTTCCAAATTCTATCCTGGGGCCTTACAATGATTTCAGCATTTAGAATTCATCCCAGCAGCTTCCCTGGAATTGTAAAGATTTGGTGGATTTGCAATTTCGTACTCTCATTCATCAATTCGTCTCTCATTGCTCAGCGTGTCATAGAATCACATCAGTTAAACCTAATTGTACGTGACTACGCTGACTTAGTAAGCCTCATTTCATCCGCCTGGCTTGTCATTGTCTCAATCCAATCAAAGACAAACATTCATAAAAAATCTGAGGCCAAACATGATTTTCTCACAGACCCATTGCTTGAAGATCAAGAAACCAAGGGAGTGAAGAAAAGGGAGTCTTTATATGGAAAAGCCACTCTATCACAGCTTATCACCTTTTCCTGGCTTAACCCGCTGTTTGTTGTGGGTAAAAAAAATCCCCTTGAACAAGATCAAATCCCAGAACTTGATTACAAAGATTCCGCTTCTGTGATTTCAGATTCTTTTCACAAAAGCCTCAAGCAAGAATCAGAAAACCCATCTGTCTACAAAGTAGTATATATGTTTGCTAGGAAGAAGGCAGCCATTAATGCAGTCTTTGCAGTGATTGGTGCTATGGCTTCTTATGTAGGACCTTATTTAGTCAACGGGTTTGTTGACTTCCTCAGTGACAAGAAAAACAAGAGCAACAAAACAGGCTACTTGATTGCACTGGGATTTCTTGTAGCCAAAGTAATTGAGACAACAGCACAAAGGCAATGGATCTTCGGTGCACGTCAGCTAGGTCTTCGCCTCAGAGCTGCACTTATATCACACATTTACCAAAAGGGTCTTGTTTTATCAACTCAATCTAGGCAGAGTCACACAAGTGGAGAGATCATCAATTACATGAGTGTGGATGTTCAAAGGATCACAGATTTCATTTGGTACTTGAACGTTGTAGCAATGCTCCCAATTCAAATCTCACTAGCAATTTACGTGTTGCATACGAATCTCGGTTCGGGTTCGTTTGCAGGGTTGGTGGCCACTTTAATAGTAATGTCTTGCAATATTCCATTGACAAGAACACAGAAAAGATACCAGTCAAAAATTATGGAGTCAAAGGATGCCAGAATGAAGTCTACCTCGGAAGTTCTTAGAAACATTAAGACCATAAAACTTCAAGCATGGGATAATCAGTTTCTCAAGAAGCTTGAGGGGCTAAGAAGTACAGAGTATGACTGGATATGGAAGTCACTGAGATTAGGAGCAATTGGAGCATTTATCTTCTGGGGCTCACCTACATTTATCTCTGTGGTTACTTTTGGTGCTTGTCTTGTTATGGGAATTCCTCTTACAGCTGGAAGAGTATTATCTGCATTGGCAACTTTTAGAATGTTACAAGATCCAATCTTTAGCCTGCCTGATTTGCTCAATGTGGTAGCTCAAGCTAAGGTATTGTTAATTGTGGTTAATTTTCTATTAGTTATTTAATTCTTTTGTAGCCTGTGTATAGGCATTTATTGTTCTCAGACTACATGATATCTAATACATTTTTTTTAAACTCTTTTCAACAGGTATCTGCAGATAGAATAGCTTCTTACCTACAAAAAGAGGAGATTCAGAAAGACACAATTGAGTTTATACCGAAAAGTGAGACACCTTATGCTATTGAAATTGACAAAGGGAAGTTCAGTTGGGATCCCAGTTCGAGAACTCCTACTCTTGATGAAATACAATTGAGAGTTAAAAGAGGGATGAAAGTTGCTGTATGTGGAACCGTTGGAGCAGGAAAATCAAGTTTGCTTTCTGCACTAATTGGAGAAATTCAGAAGGTTTCTGGGACAGTTAAGATTAGTGGTTCAAAGGCTTATGTTCCTCAATCTCCATGGATTTTGACTGGAAATATAAGGGAGAATATATTGTTTGGAAGTGAATATGATGCAGAAAAGTATAGTAGGACAGTGAAATCTTGTGCTTTGGAGAAGGATTTTGAGCTGTTTTCTTGTGGTGATCTTACTGAGATAGGAGAAAGAGGCATTAATATGAGCGGAGGGCAGAAGCAGAGGATTCAAATTGCTCGTGCCGTTTATCAGGATGCTGATATCTATTTGTTAGATGATCCTTTCAGTGCAGTTGATGCCCACACAGGAACACAACTATTTCAGGTAAGCATTGGCATTTTTTTTTTCATTTAATAGATCCTGTTTAATCCTAAGATAAATTACACAAAACTACCCGTAAATTAGGAGATTTTTCACAAAATAGCCTACAAATTAGGTTTTTCACAAACACGAATTTTGAGATAATTTCTCTTATTTGTGTTTCTCTAAACAGGAATGTTTGATGGGGATGTTGAAGGACAAAAGCATAATCTATGTCACTCACCAAGTTGAATTTCTACCAGCTGCTGACCTGATTCTGGTATTTGTTTACCTCTACATTTATGCTAATTTTGAAGGATAAATGAACTCAATAATGAATTTCAACAGGTGATGCAAATTTTGAAGAATAAATGAACTCAATAATGAATTTCAACAGGTGATGCAAAATGGAAGAATTGCACAATCAGGGACATTCAACGAGCTCTTATCACAGAAAATAGGATTTGAGGTCCTAGTTGGAGCTCACAACGATGCTCTCGAATCCATCATGACGATGGAAACCTCAAGCAGAGCACCTCAAAACACAGAATTCGAAGAACATTTCAATCAAAACGCAGAGCAGAAGCAAACCTCAACAATCGGCGACGAAACCAACACAAACCCTAACCCCCAATCTCAAGAGATAGTCGGAAAGGAAGGCAAATTGATACAAGACGAAGAACGAGAGAAAGGAAGCATCGACAAGCAGGTTTACTGGAATTACCTGAAAACCGTTAAACGCGGCGTTTTGGTGCCGATAATCGTCCTAGCTCAGTCGTCGTTCCAAGTGCTCCAAATTGCGAGCAATTACTGGATAGCTTGGGCGTGTCCTACAACAACGGATAACGATGAGCCTGTTAAGGGAATGGATCATATTCTGCTCATTTACATGATCCTTTCCGTTTTCAGCTCGCTTTGTGTTCTGGTTCGAGCGATGCTGGTGGCGACGCAAGGCCTTCTAGCGGCGCAAAAGCTCTTCGAGAATCTTCTGTTGAGCATAATTCGGGCTCCAATGTCGTTTTTCGATTCAACGCCTACGGGAAGAATTTTGAATCGGGTAAGTTAGGATAAATTACACAAAACCGCCCAAATTTAGTATTTTCTTACAAAAATACCACTCACTAGTCACAAAACCGCCCAAAAATGCTAAATTATGTAAAGAAAGTGTAATTTGTGGATAGTTTTGTGTGATTTTCTAATGTAAGGGTGACTTTGTGATATGCAGGTATCTTCAGACCAGAGTGTATTGGATTTGGAGATTGCAAACAGATTAGGTTGGGCAGCTTTCTCAACAATCCAGTTAATTGGGACCATTTTGGTTATGTCACAAGTAGCATGGGAAGTATTTGTCATCTTCATTCCAATAACTGCAATTTGTATTTGGTACAAGGTAATAATACTACTCTTTCTAACAACTTCATACTATTGGCATCATAGTTTGAAGTTAGGAAAATTGAAAATATGTCTTCATCTTTAATATGCAGCAATATTACATTCCCACGGCGAGAGAGTTGGCGCGTCTAGCAGAGATTCAAAAGGCTCCAATTCTCCACCACTTTGCAGAGTCACTAACCGGAGCAGCCACAATTCGCGCCTTTGATCAGAAGGAGCGTTTCGTCAATGCAAACCTTGTGCTCATTGATAATCATAATAGGCCATGGTTTCATAATGTTTCAGCTATGGAATGGCTCTCTTTTAGATTGAACCAATTGTCCAATTTTGTGTTTGCCTTCTCTTTGGTCTTGCTAGTTTCACTCCCCGACGGAATCATAGATCCAAGTAAGTACTTCGGAGTTAGTCCTTGTTTGGCTCAAACCAATGGAAACGGAAACGAAAACAGAAAGGAAACAAATTGAACTTGTTTCCTTTCTGTTTCCGTTTCCATAAGTTGAAACCAAACGGGTCCTTAAACACATGCTTTTCTCATTGAATATGTCATTATCATAGGAAAAAGGACTAATAAGTTGGAAACTTGGTTGTAAATGTTGCAGGCATTGCAGGTTTAGCAGTAACATATGGAATTAACCTCAATGTATTGCAAGCATCAGTCATATGGAACATATGCAATGCAGAGAACAAAATGATATCAGTAGAGAGGATTCTTCAATACTCAAAGTTGAAAAGTGAAGCTCCTCTTATCATCCAAGAATCCAGACCAATTGATTACTGGCCAAACTTAGGAACTATTTCCTTCCAAAACTTACAAGTAAGATATATACAAGGATAATTTTATCTAATTACACTATGTTTTAGCTACATTTGAATCTAAATTAGGCCTGATTGCATACTTAACACAGATTCGCTACGCTGAACATCTTCCTGCTGTTCTAAAGAGCATAACTTGCACTTTTCCTGGAAGGAAGAAAATTGGTGTGGTTGGAAGAACTGGTAGTGGGAAATCTACTTTAATCCAGGCTTTGTTCAGGATTGTGGAGCCTAGTCAAGGGAGCATTGTGATTGATAATGTGGACATTTGCAAGATTGGTCTTCATGATTTGAGATCAAGATTATGTATTATTCCACAAGATCCTACTATGTTTGAGGGCACAGTTAGAGGAAATCTTGACCCATTGGAACAACATTCTGATGCTGAAGTTTGGGAGGTAAAGCTATGAATCTTATTTTCTTTCTCTATCTTAGCAAAATATTATTAGGATTATGATTATAACACTATTCTAAAAATCTCTTCCGAGCTCTGTCTAGGCCTCGCCTAGGCGCTGGAAGGTCCTACTCTGCCTAGCCTTCTAGCCCGTCTAGGAGACCGCCTAGTCCGTCTAAGCGTTCGTTTAGCCCGCCTAGGCATTAGGCGGTCCCTCTCCGCCTAGGGGCCGCCTATCGTTTTTTAGAACACTGGATTGTAATGTAAATGTTGTATGTTTTTGTAGGCACTTGATAAATGTCAATTGCGCGATCTAATACACTCAAAGGAAGGGAAATTAGACACAATAGGTGGGCTTATCTTCATTCCTTCTCCATGTTTGGCTAGTTTGGTATTGATATCTAAGATATGAGATATCGGTAATATCAAAATAACACTCTGATATCACTCTAATATCACATGATATCAATATCTCCATGTACCAAACAACAAATATTAGAATATGTCAAATACAAGATATGGGTATCGGTCATATCTATACTCATACCTGATATCCTAATATGGATACCAAACGGGCCCTTACAAATTTGTGATCAAATATTTTTTTTTATTTTTTAACATTTTGTTGTAGTGGTTGAGAATGGAGAAAACTGGAGTGTTGGACAAAGGCAACTGTTTTGTCTAGGAAGAGTGTTGTTGAAGCAAAGCAATATATTGGTATTAGACGAGGCGACGGCGTCTGTTGATTCTGCAACAGATGGAGTCATTCAGAAAATCATCAATCAAGAGTTCAAGGATAGAACTATAGTCACCATTGCCCACAGAATTCATACTGTTATTGATAGTGATCTTGTCTTGGTTCTTAGTGATGGTAAGTTTGTTCATCACAACAAATTCACAATCTTGTTTAAAAAAGAAAATTTTATTTGGTTATTGGAGCTAATGAAGTTGCCATTTTTTGTGTTATAGGGAGAATTGCAGAGTATGATACGCCATCAAAATTGCTTGAAAGGGAGGATTCGTTCTTCTCGAGATTGATCAAGGAGTACTCGACGAGATCTCAAAGTTGCAATGGCTGAATTAATTAGGAGGAAAGTTATTAATTGTTTATGCTTATGAGATTAATGACTATTTCTTCTTTTGTAGTTGGTTTAATAATTTGTTTCCAATCCGAATTGAACCGTACCGGGAAATGTATAAAAAATAATGACCAATTCCCATGGTTAATTTGAAAATCATTATTGAGGTATTTTTTTCACTTATCACCGGCCATATCAATTTTTATAAATTACAAATAAAAACTAATAAAAAAGGAAATTATAAATTATAAATAATTAACCTAAGCGAGCATTATTTTGTGAATATCTTATCCACGAACTCAATTTATTAATGAAAGCGTCTAATTAGCAAGAAATGGGAAGGATGAAAATTAACTTATAAATATGGTTATATGGGTAACACCCACTAACAATTTGATGAGACCAGTATCATTCATACACAAGTTGGCAACAATTTGCATTTTTCAGACTTTATGATGAAACTAGTAGATGCATCATGCAATGTGTCATCCAATTGTGTGGTAGATGTATCATGCAATGTTGCCAACCTACTTATCATCCAATATATTTGCATTTAAATAGTAGGCGTGGTTTGTTTTTGATACCACACAAATCTCTCTCTTAAGGGATTTTAGGGAGAGAGATAAATTAAATACTTAATTGGTAAGGTTTTTCCCTTGGTTTTTAGTTGTCTTATGAGCTTTGATATTCATTTTTACCGTGGAAATATAGTTTATTTCGCATTTTATGTTTTCATTTTTCAATATTAGATTTAAATTGTGCTACTAAATCGAATATTTAACTTAATTTTATAATACAATATTTGGGGAATATTTTTTTGGCAAATATTTTTTGTATCCTAAAACACCCTCATTTGAGCAATAGTTGGAGAGTTTTAATTTTGTATTTGAATAGATTGGTTTGCTAATTCATTCATAATCTTTGATATTTTAAACATGTCAATCGGAAAATAAAAGTTTTAAAGGATTTTGATTCTTCGACAAATGAGAAGTTTTAATCTACCACTCAACAAGAAACAACATGATCTCAAATGTATTAAGAATCCATAAAAACACACAAATTAAGATATTTTTAATGTTTATATTCTCATTCGTGAGATTTATATTAGACATCATATAAATTTGTACACTTTAATTAACTTAGACTAAATATCAAATATCGGTTGTGAATTCAAATAAAAGATATATAAAGGGTTATAAAATATATTAATCATAACTTAAAGAAAATGTTTCTGTTATGTGAACATTTAATAAATGTTTCTGTTATTTCAACCAAAAATAAATAAATGTTTCTGTTGTGTTTTTGCAAAACCGTTTTAATTTGGGAAGATAGGAAACAGAAAGAGAATGGGAAAGAAGAAAGCTTTCAAAGCAATCAAGAGATGATGATTCAACCACACACTAAGCTTTCAAAGAAGATGATTCAACCACCCACTAATCCCTTTAAACGAAGCTTTCTAAACGTCACCAATCACATTTCTCAAAAACCAAATATCCAATCTTCTCTAACCTCTTCTCCCCTTTCGAGTGGACCGGACAACCTCCACACCTCCAGCCAACGAATTATGTGGGTTCTTGCGGTAGGGTTTGATTTCGTGCTCTTGTTAAACAGTTAATATATTTTGGTACTACTTTGATTAGTGTTCAATGTAATTTTGAGTGCTCTACATTATTCTTCATCATCTTTATTATTCTCTCAAGCACTTGAAGTAGTAGATGTGTACAAAAAATATACTCTGTATAATACTCCCTCTTATTAACAATATAGGACATTTTGAAGCTTTGTATTTGATCAACATTATTTGTTGTTTCACATTTCTCTAAAATTTCTCATTGATTGTCATCATTTCCAATTTCTTTTCATTACGATTGAAATTACATCTTTTTTATTTCTTTTAATTTATTGGTCAAGATGCTAAAATTAATTAATGCATTAGAGGAGATAAAGTTAGAAAAAGGATGAGAAAGAGTTTAAATATGATGAGTTTTACTTTGATACCCACCTATATATTATTTTTGGGTGAGTTTTAGTTAGTTGCTAAAAAGTCCTTAATTAGTGTGCAATAGGTAAAAACGTCTAATATTTTCGATCGGAGGAGGAAGTATGAGGGAAAGCAATAAGAATAGCCACAAGCTTTCCTTTTTTCAGATGATCTTTATTTATTGAAGGGTAATTAAGGTAGAACTTATAAAATGGAGATGGTTTAGATAAAATCTGGTGATGTTTAGCATTTATACTTTAAAATTGGACATTTTTAGAAGTATGTGAAAAAAAAATAATTATGCAATTATATAAGTGTTCACTTTCTATATCCCTAGTGCAGGCTTCAAAAACAATTGCACGTAACCTAACCGTTTGTCATTTCATCTTATTTGAAAAATGTATACAAAATTAATGTCTAAGAATCGTGTTCTGAATGTAAAGATTGCACGCGCTATAAGTAGATTAATTCAGATGAGTGTTATTTGTACATTTAGGGAAAAAAATTCTCACAAGAAGTCAAATGCAATGAAGGGACTCCTTGCAATCTTCATCTTACTAGCTATTGTTTCTACTCTACTTCCATTGTCTTGTTTATTTCGATCAATTCCCCAAAAAAACTCATCTCACCTGCCAAATTATTATACCAACTCCTCCTCTAAAGTATCAAACAACACGAGTCTTGTTCTGCCCCTGTTGCACAAAAGGCATCCAAAAGTAGAGACCTTACTTGGTCCCATGGTGGAACTCGAACCACTCTCTGTATCACCCATCAACAAAACCTATACAAACAAGTACCTGTTTTTCATGGAGTTTGGTGTGGGCGATTTCACTTGGCTTCAAGTTACCCCAACGTTCGACCTGACCTTGTCGTCCACATATCAAGTACTGGAATGCAAAACCGACAAATGTTATAATGTGCCCGACCACAGTTGCACACCAAACTTTCAATGCCTCTACACTCTAAGATACACCGACAAAAAGACGTCTAAAGGCGACGTTGGACTTGATGCGTTCCATTTCTACGTGGCGGTGGGCAAAGGCCATGACCCTCTTGAAATTTGAAATCTCGTATTCCAGAATGTAGAACTCGTCATTAATATGTTTTATGTTTGCTCGCGGTCATTGTATCCCCTCGGAGATGGAAACGATAAAGTTCTAGGCGTCTTGGGCGTGAGCACATATTCAATGGGCTTACTAATGGGCTTACATGTGGACCACTTTTTAGTGTGCTTTCCAAGGTATTAATCATATACTTATATCTTAGCATATCTTTTACTTTGAAATTATTGTTATCTTTGACTTGGCTAGTCTCATGCAGTTAGTTGCCATGGGCGGCTCTAAGCAGTTGCAATGCATAAGGCCCAAAAATTCAGGGCCCAAATTTTTTTTAGGCCCATATATCCTACTTCCTCCATTCGTATAAACTTATCGCTTTAGAATTTGTCTTAAAATTTAGGAAAATTGCTAGATTTGACATAAATATCCTCAGTTTTGTTAAAATCTTTCACCTTATTATGTGAATTTTTGTATATATTTTAATTAGTAGGGATATTATTGAAAAAAATAGGTTAAAATAAGTGAAAAATGACAACTTTTGTTGAACAAGAATATAAGCTAGAATGACAAGTTTAGCTTAACGGATGGAGTATTTATTTATTTTAAAATTATTATTTTGTTCTAACAAAATGAAAAAAAACCTTTCTTGGACCCCCAAAACAAAACACGTTTAGTCACTTCTCTCATATGTAAGTTATCCTTTGTAGGTTTCTTAATTAGATTTTTGGAGCTAACAATTGTGCAGATCAATTTAGAGATTTGGAGAATTGGAGATTTTCACTTTCCCCTAATCTTAATGAATATATATATCTATACTGATTTTCATATTACAATATTGACTTTGTTGGAAATTTTTTAATTTTTTATTTGCACAATATATTGCAGATTTGGAGATTTGATTACATGATTGAATTATGTTTGTTTGTTTAGGATAAGTACTATTTTTAACTTTTGCTATATAAATTATGCTAGAATAGGGCCTTTAAAGATCATTGGCCGCCCATGTCAGTTGGACTTATCTTTCATAAATGATTTGCTCATATAACCTATTATTATGTATGCAAGATGTATTTAAACAACATTCTCTACATCAATAATAAACCATTCATTATGATATCCTTACAAGGTACCCAAGGACAAAGAGTTATCTAAGGTTTGGGAAAGATTCGACTACTGACTATGGGATTTCCATGCCGATGTTTGTAGAGTCTTGGCACACAAATTTTAGGGTCACATCCATCACTATCGACAGATCCAAACTGACCAGCCTAGGCGGCAACAACGTCTTCATATTCGACAATGGAGCGGAGACGACATACCTACATCCCTATGCAATGCTTGGTGTCGTCCTGCTCGTGAAGCAGTCCCTCGTCGAAGCTCAATCTGAAACCGCTGCCGCTAAAAATTATCAATTATTCTATCCTTCTAAATATAAAAGAGATCTTCTGGACCTCGAGATTTCATTCGAGTTGGATAAGGGAGGGTCTCTAGTTTTCGACTACGGTCACCTTTGGATGGGTTTCAAGTCTGAGATCTGCCTCGCGTCCAAGCGATCGACAACCTATCGTAGTTTTATTTGGTTTTAAGCAAATGGAGGGATGAAATTTTGAATTTGACAACCAAAACCTCCAACTTTTAATTTCTTTGCCGAAGATCCTTATTAATCTCAATATTTATATATGTAATCAATATAGCTATCTATCTATATACTAAAGAAGAGACTTTTTGACACATGTCAGTCTCTGGTTTATTTCGCCTATGTGTCGAGCCGTAGTTAAATTTGCATATGTGGCGCCACCCTTTAAGAAATATTTAACCCTTTAAAAATACTTAATACTTACATTTATCTTTAAATTTAACCAATTGATTGTATTTATCTTATAATCTAACCAATTGACGTGTACTTATCTTTTAAGCCAATAAATTAATATCTAACTTGAACTAACAAAATCATTTATATTTATCTTTTAACCTTACAAATTTATTTCTAAATAATTTTATTTTTTATAATTATATTTTAATATTCTAACTAACCTAACAAATTAACATGAACTTACATATTGATTTTAAAATTCTAATTAACCTAATAAATTAACATGAATTAACATATTGATTTTAAAACCATTTTATCTTTTACATTTATCTTTTAATATTCTAACCTAACCTAACACAATGATTTTAAACGAGATCTTTTAACCATCATATATATGTTCATGACAATGTCTCCACCATCAAGACCGCCAGAATATCCGTCGTCCTTTTCGGCCCCTTCGAGATCCTGATCTTCCATTCCGATATCGTCTTCGGAATCCTCCCCACCTTGATCTTTCGACAGGGAATGGACCAGGACCATATTGTCATCCTCCTTGGCCGGTGTCTTTTTCATATAACACATATATGATATATCCATATAACATATATAAAACGTATATCCATTTAACACGTATAGCACATTAGGGTTTAATCTCCGGTTTATACTCACCTATTAAAGGTAGATACTATATCTCTTCCCCTTGTCTCTAACCACAATTTATGACTTGTGCTCCTATATATATAATCCAATACAACTTAGCATATTTAGTCTTATAAACTCTACCCTAAACGCAATGAAATGCCAATAGCCTATTTAGTTGCAAATAAGCACTCTAAAATTTCTTTTTTTATTGTTATTCTTGATGTCTATTGTTTTATTGTTTTATAATGGGGAAAATTTGAGAGGTAGAAGAAGATGATTTGGGTTTGGGGACGATTTTAATATGTTGATTTGTTTAGATAATATGAATGATTTTAGTGTTTTGTTTGTTGATTGGTACTATTGTAATGATAAATTGATCGATGTATTGAAATTTGTTGCGTGCAGATTTGAGATGGAGATTGAAGAGTGGAACAACAAGTAATTGCGAAATAAAGATTGACTATGTTACTATATGTTCAAGACAATATGCTTAATATTAAAATGAGATATTTGTATGTTCGATTATTGAACTTGCATATTCCAATTATTTTGTAAACATGTTCAATTATGTAAATTTAACATTCAGATATATTGTAAACATGTTCAAGATTGTATACTTAATATTTGAGAATATGGTATGTATATTTGTTTCTACGTATTGGTTTGTTCAATATTTAATAGAACATATTTAGATATAATCATATTATTACTTCAATGGCATATTCAAGAATGTGTTATGCATATTCATGTACATATATTAGTATGTTCCATTTATAATCACATTACTAATACAACTCACCAGAACATCAAATTCAGACCCATTCAGGACTTCGTGTCCTCATCCATAAGGATGCCATAGGCTGATTTTGAATCGGCCTAATGTTTGCCTAATCAAAAAAAAAAAAAAAAAAAAAACCAGAACATACATATCAATAAAATTGAATATACATAATACCAACATGAATATACATAATAAATTAGTAGTTTATCTCAACATAGATACAACAACATATTCGAGAATGTATTATGCATATTCGAGTACAGAACTTAGTATGTTCACTATGTAAAATCACATATTCAGTCCAATTATCTCATTAGTACTACAACGACGTATTCGACAATGTGATATTCATATTTGAGTACATAACTTAGTATGTTCAATATGTAAACTCACATATTCAGTCAAATTATCACATTAGTAATATAACGACATATTTGATAATGTGTTAAGCATATTCAAGTACATAACCTAGTATGTTCAAAATATACACTCACATATTCAGTCAAATTATCACATTAATAATACAATGGCATATTCGAACATCCATAAAAATTCAGCAGAATATCATCAATATCTAATCGGAAAAAAACAATTAAAATTACACACATTTCTCCATAGCTTTTTTCGAATCAATATCAACAATCAAACTACAAAAAGTGGACGATTCAAAGGTAGATTTTGGTTGAATTTCACACATAGATATTGGTTTGAAGAAGGTGATGAAGCATAAAAAAATATTACTATAAAATATTTCGTTGGTTATTCACGAATTTTCTATTTGTTATTTCGAATAGTTCCTATAATTATGTTCAATTTTTTAATTCTGTTTTAAATATCACATAATCCTAAAACACTCTATTTCTCCGATGCATAATCAATTTGGTGGATCTAGCCCCAAATTGTCGCAATTGAACATCTGGTGGACGTTTTCGAATCGTCCTTCTTGCCAATCTTCGGCGCTTCCGTGGCCCTTATATTGGTGGTTCTAATTCATATCTGAATTATTGAAAGAAATCCATCTCTGAATACCCATTGTTTTGATAGATTGGGAAATCAGAAAATTAGATTTGGACATACCGCTTAAAAGGCACTAAAATATCCCGAGAAGGCACCGAAAATTTTCGAGAAGGCTTGCAATCCTGTTGAGAAGGCTTTTAATTATTCAGAATATGAAAGAGAACGAACTAGGTTGAGGAAGCCTTTTTTTCCAATTTCATGATGAGGAAGCCATTGATTATGTCATCTTTTAGCCGAGGAACCCAATTTTTTAACCAACTAGAGTGCTAACCCGTCCGTTGGACGGAACAAAATTTATATCACGTGTTTGTTATTTTCGAACATGTTCAGACATTTAGATCTCATAATATGTGATTAAGCATATTAAGTAATTTTGTTATGAAATATTATAATTGACTGTATACAAAAAAATATTAAAAAATATACATATATAAATTATTTGATCATTTAATCAATGTATACTATTTTAAGATACATGAATTTCTTTTACGTTCTAATTTGACAGTCTAAACATTAATTTCACTTTTTATACTTAAACTATTGCCAATAGTAGGTTTAATTGTTAAACTATATTTTTAGATTTGGATTAAAACGATTCTCATTCATATGAAATTGTGAATAATCGATATATGTTATTTTATTTACTTTCTAAAAGATAAGTATTGTTCATTATGTTATTTTATTTTGAAATAAGAAAATTTGAAACCCTTAAATAATGAATAGAAATTGTAATTATTTATTTATTTATTTTCAAAAAAGCTTTTATATATTTGTTGCAATTTAACATTGTTAAAAATTATTATAAGAAAATGGAGCATTTATTAGCCATAGAGGGACAACTTTTATAGTTGTTAAGAAGATTAAGAAAGTTGATGATTAAGGAATATGAAAAGTTGTCACTAAATAAGTTATTTTCCCTTATGTTTTAATTTTCCCCTTAATTATGAATTGGTCATAAATGAGATAAAATTTTCTAGATAGTTAAATAGATTTACAAATTTAAAAATAATATTTAAGCCATTTGAATGAGTCATTAATTGCCCAAAATTTTCTATTTTATAATATATATATAGATATATAGATATAGAAGATTGATAAGAGGAGTAGTCTGTTTATACCCAATGTTCACTTATGTTCAGGAAAATTAGACTTGAGCCTGTGTTTCAGGAATAGCCCAATACAGTGTATTTCTTGTAGGCCTCTGATGAGGTATTTTCGGTGGTTGTTGATACCTATCAAAGAAACCTAACTTAACCAACTCAGTAGAGCGGCAAGTAAGGGTCGAACCCACAAGGACTCGTGTATTTGTGTTATTACTTGTATGCCAAGTAACCAAAGGGGGTTTTCTGAATAATTATCTAAACCAATATGCAAGTATAAAAGTAAATATGAATGCAAATATGATTTAAATATATGAAAGACAAGCGTGTTCAACTAGTTAAATCCAACATGACACTGCTTTGTTGATCATCGATTCTCTTGATTCTCTTCTCACTTGAATAATCTATTGTGGATAATGACCCTACTAAGGATTAAGATCCGAACTTCAGATTTAGTTGATAGAATTACCAGTCTAACAACCTTAATTAAATAACAACCTAGAAGACCTTCTAGATTCAATTAAATAACAACATGACGATTCAAGTTATCAATAGAAACAAACACTTAGAGCAACCAGACATCTAAGTGACTTGTGAATTTATTCCCTTCTTCAACCAACTAATCCAACCGGTACTAAATTGATTAAAGTATACTCTTGATCAAATTAACTCCGACCGGTAATTAATAAGATTCAGTTATAACTAGAAATTCAATTAGGTGATCAATCTAACAAAACCCTAGTTTAGATTCAATTAAGCACAGAGAATAAACTCTATTCAAGTTTATTGAGAATCAAATCAAACCTCACAACAATATGCAAATTATGACTTCAATAACTAGCCAAACACAAATGAATTTAGCAATGTATAATTAAAATTAAGAAAAACTTACAAAGTTTTAAAGTCTGCATCTAGAGAAAAAAAACCATAGCCTCCAAAAGTTATATCCAAGTTCTGACAATAGAGAGAGAAAACTAAAAACAAGGTTTAAATACCACACAAGATATCCAAAGATAAAAATATCCCGAAATACAATAAAACAAGTCGGTCAAGATCTATCATAAGCCCATCTCGAAGCCCAAAACTTGCGGCTCAACTCTCTAGCACGGGAACAGACGGCGCGGGCATTCCTAGGGTGGCGCGGCCGCGCACGCTGTATCCTAGCCCGCGACACTTCTCGGTTCAGCATTTCAGGCGACACATCGGAGGCTGTTTTCACCCCCTTCGAGTTGGAATTTGGACTCGGAGTAAAAATATGAATTGTAGCTCTTCGATTTAGCTTTCCAGTGATACCAAATTCAGATTCATCCGACCACTATAGCTCCCAAACCAAGCATTGCAAGATAGAGGTGTCAAAACAAGACTTTCAATGCATAGCCCGGAAGCGTTCTTTTCACAAAAGCTCTTGGGTCTTGGTTCTTCCAATCTTCATTTGTATCACTCTAATCTTTATCAAACTCCTCCATAGTCCACTAAGATCCATCCCGTCCACGCTTGCTTACCTAAAGATCTGCAAAACCGAACAAAACAAGCGCAAAAACCCGAATTTCCTAGAAAACCTAAAAACTACACTAAACTAAGCTAAAACACATGCAAAAAAAACATAAATATGCATCCTAAGCTATACATAAATGCAAGCTATCAGCCTCAGGCCAATCCTGATAAATCATTCACTTCCAAGTTCCATCACTAAGCTAAAAAGTCTAAAATACTCTAAAAAAAAGCTTAAAAGTCTAAAATTGGACCTTTTCGTAGCAATAAATTGTGGGAAATTTTGTACCCTTGAGTTTTTTGTTTTTTGGGATTTTTCTTTTAGTGATTCTATACTCGAAAAAATTCTTATTCTTTTGGTTGGTCTTTGCTTTTAAACAATTCCTCCCCTTAACCCTTGAACTATGTTATAAGGTGTTTTTTAAACAAAACCTAAATTACAATATTTATAAAAATATATAATTTTAAAAAGCACAAATTTTCGAGAAAAAAAACTAAAAAGAGACTGAGATTGGAGTGAGTAAAGTACTCTAAGAATAGCGTTGCAGGCAACATGTCGACCCCTATTAGGCGTGCAAAATGCTATAAGATGTTTTTTAAACAAAACCTAAATTACAATATTTATAAAAATATATAATTTTAAAATAATTATATAAGTTGTATATTTTACAGGAAATATATAAGCGGTATTTTTTGACGCGGCTGATATGAAGTTACAGCGTTGCATGAAGTTGAAACTGCGATCTTCAATCAGTCGTCCTCTGACCAGAGCTGGCCCCATCGAGTAGAGATAGCGCGAGAGATCGATCAAAGCTTCTCCTGGTCCAACAATGGCGGAATTCCTAGAGCTCGAAGCCCAAGACGGAGTTCGGATGCCATGGAACGTGATCCCTGGCACAAAGCAAGAATTCGCCAACTGTGCAATCCCAATCTCCGCCATCTATACTCCCCTGAAACCCTTATCTTCCAATCTCCCCGTTCTCCCTTACCCGCCGTTGCGATGTCGCACCTGCCGATCACTTCTCAATCCCTTCTCCGTCGTCGATTTCGTCGCCAAGATCTGGATCTGCCCCTTCTGCTTCACGCGCAATCACTTCCCCTCTCACTATTCCTCCATCTCCGAGGACAATCTCCCCGCCGAGCTCTTCCCGCAGTACACGACCGTCGAGTACGAACCGCCTGAGACGCATCCCTCCCATTCGTCGCCTCCCGTGTTTCTTTTCGTCGTTGACACTTGTTTGATCGAGGAGGAATTAGGGTTCTTGAAATCCGCTTTGTCTCAGGCGTTCGATTTGCTCCCTGATAATGCTCTCGTTGGGCTGGTTACTTTCGGGACTTTTGTTCAGGTTCATGAGATTGGATTTGCTGGTGGAATTCCGAAAAGCTACGTTTTCAAGGGTTCTAAGGAGGTTACTAAGGAACAGTTGATGGAACAGCTAAATTTCCTCCCTAAGAAGCCAATTGGCCCTACTGGCGTGATAGCTGGGGTCAGAGACGGTCTGTCGTCACAGACGATCGGTCGGTTCCTGATGCCTGCATCCGATTGTGAGTTTGCTTTGGATTCGGTATGAGCTTGAAACTAAATGAACAAGTTTGCTGATTTGACCAACTAGGCTAACGACTGATTGGCTGATTGTAAGTTTGTATTTTTGTTGATGATATTGGTAAAATTAGTTACTTGAGGAGCTTGAGAAAGATCCATGGGGGGTGCCTCCTGATCAGAGGCCAGCTAGGTGCACGGGTACAGCGCTGAGCATTGCAGCACACTTGCTGGGAGCATGTGTTCCTGGCAATGGAGCCCGCATTATGGCTTTTGTTGGGGGGCCGTCCACAGAAGGACCTGGTGCTGTAAGTTCTCTTCCTAGCATTTTTCCAAATAATTATTTTATCCAACTAAAGTATCTGTTTTGTTGATTTTTTTTATTGCGATGATTAAGAGCATATTTGGGTTGGTGGTTGTAATTCGTGAGATTGACATCCATAGTCTTACATTGATGTGGCCTGTTGTCAACGGAGGTAGCAACTGGTGTTCTGTACAATCTTCCATTCAAACCATAGTTGCACTAATTGAGTGAAGCAGAAGAGATTGAGTGAGTGAGTGATTGAGGTTGGGGATCAATGCCTGGATCTGAGGCGGTTATGAAACATAATATAAAAAAGTTCTCTACTATGTAGATATGAATTCTGCAGCTTTGATGGCCATCATGGTCTAGCCTGTGATCTTCTCTGCATTTTGCATCATCCCTTGTCTTGCTCAAAGCTTCATAGCTGGCATTGCACCCCTCATAAGCACGCCATGACAAAACTGTAACCAAATTAGTCTAATAAAGTATAATGCATGTCATAACTTAAGGGGGAGGATTTGGCTAAATCTATGCAGATATGGTAATGCATCAATATTCTCTCTGTTTCGTAGCGTATAGTATTCTTGTTTCTTCTTGTTCTGAACAATTTAGAGAATTTAGCTGGGAGATGAGGCTGGTAAGATGCTATGTAGCAATATTGTGATTAACCAGCATGTTTTAGTTGAGGTAAGTTGATGAAGACAAAGATTTGAAACATTAATATCGTACAAGCTATGTGAAACCAAAGGGCAAGCTAACCCTTGGCCCAAAATTCACTACTGACCACCAGAGAAAACACTTCCTCTGGCCTAAAGAGGCAAAGCTGTTACAAGGAATTTTCTTAGGATACCTAATTCAGGGACTTAATCCCAGTTATAAATACACACAGCAGTTCTTGGGTGTCCAGCTGTGGCCCAATTAAAACCCTCCCACAGACCATTACTGTCTGCCTGTAACTCTTCTTAGGTCTTCGTGTACCCCATTCTAGTGCTAATTGTCCTTCCTTGCCTGCATTACGCACAAATATAAGGTGCTTTTTTTGCCAAATATTTGCTAGAGTTTTGTGATTGGTACCTACCCTTTGTTTGTGTTTTCTCCTTATTCATATTCACTTATATCTTATCCTTCTTACGGCTTCATATCGCTAGTACTTGAGGGTTTTACTGGCACTTCAATGGATTTCTGTTGCTCGTGCCATACTGCCATGTTGTTACAGCTATTACAGTTTCATCAACTTTTCGAAAGTTCTTTTTATTTTATGAGGGATATTGTATCTTTTTCCAAGAAAATCTCATGTTTTTAAATATTAAGTCTAAAATAATTTTCTTACGATCATACATCGTATATTAAAATGTTTTTTTTTCCATGTGCTTTCCTTTGTGCATTTATTAAATAATGATGCAATAATATCACTTGAGCATTGACAGTAAATTGATATCTGCAGATTGTCTCAAAAATTTTATCCGAACCGATTCGTTCTCATAAGGATCTGGATAAGGATTCTGTTCCTCATTTTCACAAAGCTGTCAAGTTTTACGAAGGACTTTCAAAGCAGCTTGTAAATCAGGGTCATGTTCTTGATTTGTTTGCTTGTGCACTTGACCAGGTAATGCTTATTTTGTGTGGGAAGAAATTGAAGAACATTTATTTTGTTTTTCATTCTTGATGTAGTTTGTATTGCGATTACCTTCTCTTGTACGGACAGCTTAAGGTTGTAGCTGCTGTTCAACTACTGAATCTTAAGTAATACTGGCTATAATATGGAACCTAGGTAGCTAATATCACGAGCTTAATGAAGCGGATTAAACGTTCAGGAAGTAAGTGCATGTAACAGGTAGTTGAACTAAGGCTGTAAGATAAAGAAATAGTCTCTTTTGAACTAAGGTTGTAAGCTAATATCATGAACTAAGGCTGTAAGCTAATATCATGGCTGTAATATGAATCAGCCTCTTTTGAATACCATAGTCAAAAGAAAAAATTATATCATTGTATTTAGTGGTCAAATGGAATATATCATATCTCATAGTTTTAATTAAGGTGTCAATATTAGAATCAGTAACCCAACTTATGAAGGAAAAAATTTAATTCATGTAGGAAATATATAAAAGAAAAAGGCAAGCAAAGGATTTCAAGTGTCACACTAGTATAGTTTAGCTTCATACCATGTATAGTAGTGTTAGGTTAGAAGAGGTTTCTCTACCAGTAACCATTTCATGGATGTGAAAGCGACCAAGTCAGTACTTTAAATAATTGGAATTTAGTCAAGCTGTACTACTCAATCAGCTATTCAATTTGTTTGCTGAAGGATCTTGCTATGTAATGCTTTTGGTCAGAATGCTAGGAAGATTTGTTCTGCAGCCATTAGAGATGGATCAAATTTGGTTCATGTGAAGATGACCCGACATCTGGACTAAGTTAATGGTCCTCTGAATGGTTGGGTGTTGGTTTGAGCTCTAGTGTCAGGCATGCTAGTTTTTATATCAAGTTCAGGCTGACTTTGGGAAATACTAATTCCTGGTTAGGTGTATTTTTTATTATTTTTTCTGTATACCACTCTGCTACCTACTTGAAAAATAGAGAATTTTTTTTGGTCTTGGGCACTGCCCGTAGGAGTCGAAAATTTTTCATAGGCAGATGGTGAAAATATCTGTTTTTTTAATTATCTAAAGGATATGCTTCTTAGTAAATGAAACATCACATAACCAAGGTGTACAAGAAAAATATCTCACTGAGTCACTGTATAAATATTTTGAAATTAAAATTGGTAATATCCATGTAATGGACAATTGTGGCAAGTCGTCGTATGAAAAATAAAGAAGATTTGCATCAGTGTGCATGTTCATGAATAGATTCTAGGCTGATAGGTAAGCTAATGGAGACAGGATTGGATGCTGTATTGAAGGTGTGAGGGAGATGGAGAGATATACTCCACCTTTCAATTCCCCCCTCCCCCCATTCCTATCAATATTCTTAGGTTAGTGTTATTTATTTATTAGTCTTAGGAGAATGATGTGCCAACAAGTAGAATATTTAACTTTTACATCAATTATGAAGATTTATGATCATAGAATGGTTTAGAAAAATAGCTATGTAATGCTCACTTTAGGTGGAGACTGACACATTATTGACCTATGTCCAATTCGAATTTGAGCCCATTCATATTTCATATCATACGATACTGTTTTTCACTTCCTAGTTCCTAACATGCTTTACTTTTTTATTAGTATTGAAGGAGCATTAAGATGATTCGACAGCTTAGTCTGCTTTGGCCTTTTTATAGATGGTTCTTTAGCATAACATTGGAGTTGCAGCGTTCTGCGGCCCTTCTGTTTTTCAATCCTGATTTCGGATTATTATGCTTTCTTATTCTGTCACTAATAACATTTTGTTGCTGTTTAGGTCGGAGTTGCTGAACTCAAAATAGCAGTGGAAAGGACTGGTGGGCTTGTTGTATTAGCAGAGAGTTTCGGACATTCAGTTTTCAAGGATTCTCTGAAACGTGTTTTTCAAGTTGGAGAATATGACCTCGGCTTGTGTTCCAGGTAAAAATTGGTTGTGGTTGCAATTAATCTCTCTTTCCAGTGAAGGTGAACATCAAATCTCTTGTCATCTAACCAGATTTATTAATACCACATGGTTCTTTAAAATAGTGATGTGCATTTTCCTTCTATTTTGATCCTGAAAAAGGAGACCAAGTGAAACTTGATGACAAGGGGTTGTTTCCAACTTTCCATTGGGAATTGTTTGTGATATATTCCATTTGGAATGATGTTCATATTACTTAGTCTTTACTAACTTGTATGTAATTTATGATCTTGATGCATTTGTGCTAAGATTTGATGATTTGAGCCAACTTCTAAGATATGATGATTTGTGTTTGCAGTGGCATATTTGAAGTCTGCTGCTCAAAAGACATTAAGATTCAAGGTGTTCTTGGTCCTTGTGCATCAGTTGAAAAGGTATGTTATATATTTTTGACTTTAAAGTTGTTGGCAAACCTCTAATTCTAGCTCACTATTACTTGCCTTGCAGAAAGGCCCCCTTTGCTCTGAAACAGTTATTGGTCAGGGCAACACCAGTGCATGGAAGCTATGTGGCATTGACAAAGCTACATCTTTATGCATTATTTTTGAAATTGCAAAGAAGGATAGCCCAGATGTTATCGGTCAATCAACTAGCAATCAGTTTTATCTACAGTTTTTGACGTAGTATGAACTGAACCTTATGCTTAAACTTCCAAGAAATTTAGAGTTCTTAATCTTCGGTGAATGCTGCACCTGTGCTAACTTGTTATAGCTTTTTATCAGTTATCAACACAAGAGTGGCTCTATGAGATTCAGAGTTACAACTCTTTCTAGGAGATGGGTTGCTGGTCCAGGAAGCATACAGGCAATTCTTCTTATGTTGTATATTTTGTTTCAAGATTTATTCATTTGAATGATGGGATTATAGATTATTGATGGAAACAATTGAAGTCTATTTTCCTCATCTCATTTTTTACCTGAGGGTATCTTATCTGTTTGCTTTCAAGTTGGAATTTTTTTGGTTGGTCCTAGCTGAATAATCTCAGATGTCTGCTAATTTTGCTTTTGTAATAAACAGTGAATTTTGTGGAGGGTGTTTTTGATAAGACATACTGATGTTGTAAATGGAGTGATAAGTTAGTTGATAAGGCCTTGTGTGCTGATACATAAGCCTTATAATGCAAAGGGTATATTACCAAGCATCAGTATTTATCCATTCTAGTTGAGAAAGGCTTTGTCTTTTGCATATTCTTTTAGGATATATTCACCTTTTTGTGAATTTTAAAACTGGACATCTTCTGTCCTTGTTTTGACATGTAGGGAGGCATGCATTCTTTATTGTATCTGATGTTTATAGTCTGAATAGTTTTAAACAAACATCCCAAAAATTTTCTCCTTCCATCACTCTATTAATTTCCTGCTTTATATACTTGCTTTGGCATACTGTAGGACTTGATTGCTGGATTTGACCAAGAAGCAGCAGCTGCTACAATGGCCCGGCTTGTATCATTTAAAATGGAAACAGAGGTAATCAATAATGGCAATTGTAAAGTGCTGAAAAGAAATAATAGGGCACTTTCTATAAAAAAGAGATGTTTGAAATGCTGAATACATAGACGATAAATACATTCATAATCAAATTCAATCCCAGCCTTTTGACCACACTTTTGCTGCAGGTTTCCATATGCTTGCAAGATATATATTTATTAATTTGGTGTTGTTACTTATGGACTGTTCTCTTATCCAGGGGTTATTATTGATGTATTATGTTAAGTTAAACAAGTGGCTTGAATAGCCACCAAAAAAGCCATTACCAACTGAAGATTGCAGTCAGCTACATATATCTTTGCTTTCATTAAATTGATTGCCATATACCATTCCAATTAAAATCAGCACAACTCATTTTGAGCCAGGAGTATTGTCATAAAAATCATTAATTGGATGTGCTGCATGGTTTCTTCTTGGAAAAACTATGCCCTTGTTAGCACTATTCTATGACATTTGAAAAGTTGAATGACAGGGGATTAATGCATGCTACTGTTGATGGAATCAGGACTATATTTTACGAACAGCTTATTAGGTTTCTTGCTTCAAAGTCTATGCCCTTGTTAGCAAGGGCATAGTTTATTATACGAACAGTTTATTATATTCTATGACATTCGTTAAATATTTTACGAACAGTTTATTGGATGTGCTGCATGGTTTCCTCTTGGAAAAACTATGCCCTTGTTAGCACTATTCTTATGGCAGATTCCAGATCACTTCAAAGTCTCTTAAGTGCTAAAAAATATTGCACAGTGTATTAGGTTTCTTGCTTCCTCAACTCACACTGCGGTACTGGCGGCTTAAGTTGTGGGTTATTCCTTAATAACAAAAATCAATTAAGAAGCAAGACTAAGCACTTATGAAACCATTTTGATGAGCCTAAAATATGTGTTCTACAAAGCTTCAGCTCAAGTTGGGTGAAGCGAATAGCCATGGAGACAATTTGGAATAGTTAGGAAAGAACAAATTTTCGCTACAAATAGCTTCTAATGTCTATTATACATTTTGATATCCGAGCCTTCTTATTGGGAATAACGAGAGCTCTTATTTTCCGCTTTCTATATTGAAAATTTCTAACTAATTGTTATGTTGATTGGGCTGCAGGCTGACTTTGACCCAATCAGATGGCTTGACAAGTCACTCATCCATTTGTGTAAAAGATTTGGAGATTACCAAAAGGATGTTCCCGCCAGTTTCAATTTGTCACCTCGGTTCTCAATATTTCCTCAGTTTATCTTCAACCTCAGGCGTTCTCAATTTGTGCAGGTACACAAGTTTTCTCTAGTGAATGTGTATGTTCCAGCTCCAGTCCCATTCCCATTCTTACTTTTAAGAAAATCAGTTATGATTTTTATACTTATATCTTCTATAGGCTTGACATTAATTTTTGGGTATACCATAATATCACAGGTCTTCAACAATAGCCCAGATGAGACTGCGTATTTTAGAATGATTCTTAATCGGGAAAATGTTCCAAACTCAGTAGTTATGATTCAGCCTTCATTAATCTCGTATTCATTCCATTCCGGCCCAGAACCAGCTCTTCTTGATGTAGCTGCCATTGCCAGTGACAGAATACTGCTACTTGACTCCTACTTCACTGTTGTAATATTTCATGGTTCAACGGTTGTTCAATGGAGAAAGGCTGGATACCAAGATCATCCAGATCACAAGGTAACTGTCTTGATTTGGTTATATGGGCGAACTATCTTTGTTTTCTCCTTTGTCAGCAAAATATAATTAAATTAAACAGTATCACTTCTCTGTGACTCTATCCTTAGTTAATCTTGAATGCGCTTTTGATTCAGAGTACTCATTGTATATTAGGGATCCTTAGCCTTCTTTAGGATGGCGCCTTTCTGAAATGAATTTGAAAATTTTGTTTGTTTTTTGAAGCAATTTGTTTTCCATTGCTGCAAGATCTGAGTATTACTCAGAATCCTACTACTCTTATTACATCTGTAGAAAAAGGGAATATAATAGCGAGAAAAGTGTGCAGTAGTGTGAACATTTCCCTTTTTTTGGGATAAATCATCATATGATGAATGGCTCAATAATTTCTTTGGATTATTGGATCCAACAGAGATTTATTTGATACTATGGATGACTGGTTGCGGAGGGACCGTTTCATTTTTGTAGGTTGGTCCGGCCTCTGCAACTTCAATTTCTCTATTCGTTGCTTATTTTTCTGGTGAACATGGTTGCAGGCTTTTGCACAGTTATTACAAGCACCCAAAGATGATGCAGACACATTAATTAAAGAGAGGTTTCCAGTTCCACGCTTAGTTATTTGTGACCAACACGGCTCCCAGGTATCACAGAATTTGATCTTTACAATCCCTATTACATTCTGTAGTAACCCCATGTAGAATGTTTTATATTTTTTTTGTCTATCAAATAGATTCACATCGTTATCTCTTGCATTTGCAGGCCCGTTTTCTATTGGCAAAGTTGAATCCTTCTGCCACGTATAACCAAAACTCCCCCGCCGTTCCCGGTGGTGATATTCTTTTCACAGACGACGTGAGCTTTGAGGTCTTCTCGGATCATCTCCAGAGACTAGCTGTCTCATAGGTACTGTAATATTTTTGGCTCTTGTCTGACTGTTTTGCTGTACATTGATCTATGTTGCATGTTCCCTGTGTTTTTCAGTTTCTTTCACTTGATATGGTTTTCTGTATTCTGAGCTCCTGTCATTTATCCAGAACTTTTCTATATAAACTGATAGACATATATAGCAGTATATTTTTTCCCATTGTATTATATCCTGTGTTAATGCTTTTTTAGTTGGTAGCACACTTTATTTCATTTCCTTATTTTATCAATCTGTATCAGGGTCAGGTTGAAATGTGAAATGTCAAAACCTAATTTATAAACCAAGCTTTTTTTAACCAAGTTTAACCTGAAATTACATCGAATTATATTGTATTAGACATTATATTCTCAGCGTTAATTGCACGGTATATTTGAACTACAAACAAAAATAGGTTAACATTGGTGCTGTAAATCCAAGTAATTGTTTCATTCTTGACGGGAAAAGGTGCCATGAACTCTTAACAAATAACCTCCACAACACACTAATTTCCAAGAAAAGCAACAATGGAAACAAGAAAACCATCCTCCTGAAGATGCATTTGGAGCTTGATCATCTGTTCTTGATAGCCTGTCCTCAATCTCAATCTCTGTTGTGTTTGGAGCTTGAACAACTGTTTTTGGTTGCGCATCCTCCTCAATCTTAATTTCTATTGTATTTGGAGGATTGTAATTGGGTACCCAACTTCTATCTTCAGATCTAAAAAAAAAAGAGACAAATTCATTAGAATCTCTAGAATGTGGAATTTTATGGCTGAAAATTACATATATAGGAGAGAGATAGAGAACATACTTACCTATGAAATTCATGTGCAGTACTCAATTCTTGCTTGCCTGGCATTGACATGGAATCTGTATCTTGTGAAGATTCATTGTCATCACTAAATCCATCATCACTTATCAATTCCACCACCGAGCACTCGTTTATCACTTGAGTGCTTCTTCTTTCCTTCTCATCCATAATATCTTGAAATTCTTCTTCTTGGGTTTGTGAATCCGTGGTGATGACATTGTTATCTGAGCTTTTATAGTAGCTTGGAAAATTCGAACCACTCTTTCCGAGTGTGATGCTGAACAGCGATTCGCTAGACGCTAAGCTCCACTCTTGAGGGTTTGTTGGCTTGGAGGTGAAAATAGACAATGGGATCCGGTTCGGATCATACCCTTCAATGGGGCTAACCATAGTTTGCTTAGCTTCTAGATTTGGATCCGAAACCGAATGACTTGAGGCATCTGAATATACATTGGTATCTTTGTGGTGATCCATGAACAATTTTCTGAAGTTTTGCTGTGAGATTATTGATTCAGTAGATCAGTATATGTCTGCAACTTGAAAGAAATAAATTAGTTTATAACTGAAACCAAAGAAAGGTCTAAACTGTACAAATATTGAAAAAAAAAAAATACTGATTTGAAAGAGTTAGAAGGTAGTAGTAGTGTTTGAGAACATGTCTCATTATATTGCATTTACAATTTGTTTTGGATGCAATGGCATATTCCCTAGCCAACTTTGATTTCTCTTGGAAACACTTAAATAATAAATTAAGAAATTTGAAGAAGTTTAGGAGATGTATATTGTGCACTTACCTTTGGTTAATTGAATGACTACAACAGAGGAGAATTTTGGGCCCCAAGAAAATCAATTAGAAGAACAAGAGACGAGTTTCGAAGTTATTTTGGTGGGAAGAAATGCCAATATTCTGTGTGATTATGTGGTAATTGTGTTTAAATAGAGAATTGGATGTGACTTGTAAGTAGTTTTGTTATGCGAAATTACTGTTATATAACTTGGAATTGAGATGGCAATCTGTTTCATACACACGAAATGACACCTAAGAAATTGGATGACAAATGACAATTATGACATGTCAAATTGTTAGTTGAGAGTCTGGCAATTTACGATCGAAAGTGTTTCTATGACCTGGACAATTTGCTAAAATAAGAATTTTTTTTGTTAGTTTCTTTTTTTTCCCTTGTTGAAATACACCCTAATTGTAAAAAATGTGTTAGGTATAAAATGCAAAAATACAAAGTATTCGACCCATAACTTGACTGAACAAATTTAAATATTTTTGTTATGATCTTACTATTTATTTTAAGTCATAATTAGAACTATATTTCTTCAAAAAAAATTATAACTGTAATGAAAAGTAGTCTAATTTTTGTAATGTGTGCCCATGAGCACGCAATAAGAATGCTAATTTCGGTAAATTTGGTAATTGTTTGTTAATTTTAATTTTTTTTTTAAAAGTTCATCAATTATAATTTAAAGAATAATTTTAAAATATTTTTCAAAGTTAGCATTTTTATTGTATACTCATGAGTAGATATCGGCCGGACTCATTTATAAATAATACTATGTAATTATTTGTTTAATACTATCACCTTTTAGAGGAATAAAATTAAAATAAGAAACGACCGACATGATCAAGTAATGACTAATGACAAGGCTAGAATAATTGGAGGATAGTTTACTATGGATATAGACACTAGAGATAAGATAGTAAGTTAGTAACTAACTTAGATTTGTCAAAATAAGACCCTGCCGACAGGATTATCAAGTAATGATTTGACTAGATTGAGAAGTAGTCTATGTTTACTAAAGATTTTTTATTCAAAAAATATATAAATTATTAATTTCTCACCTCATTTATAATCAATGAATAAAATTAAAAAGTTAAAATGATAAAAAAAATTCAATTTTTTTTGAAGTTTTTTCCATTTTTTTAATAAGGGGTATTGTATCTAATTTTACTTGAGAATGCTTGATAGTTGATACTAATTAGTTTCCAACATATACATTTTCAAATAAATAGGACTTCTAAATATAAAAAGTAATCTAAAATGAATTGAATATGAAACTACCAGAACTTAATTGACTTATTATATACTAGTTGTCCCCGTCGTGCCCTGCACGACTATGAATTAATATTTATTTTTTTAGATATACTATAAAAAAAGATATTAATAAATAAAAATATAATATAAATAATAATTGTGAATTGGTGATTTATATAAATTGTAAAAAAAACATAATTCTAAATTAATGATTTTGATAACAAAAATGAAAATAATGGGACATTTAATATGGATTAGCAAATAAAATTGACTTGACATATCATAGGATAGGATCTCGGTATATATTATAGGATAAGATCTCAGTATATATTTATATTATAGGATAAGATCTCGGTATATATTTATATGAGTTTTTTTGGTAGATTATATTGGAAAGTTGTTAGGATCATAAAGATTTGGTAAAAAATATTTTTATATGTAAATAAATTTTCAAAAAAAACATTATTGTAATCCAATATAAAAAATTTTAAAAATTGATTGATATTTATAGATTATGTGGCAATATGATGTGTACATAATACATGAGTGATATGGAAAAATTTTAACATGTGGACTATGACATTAAATATTTATAAAGACGTCTAAATTATAAGAAAATGACATGTGTAAAAATATGAAGTGGCTTAATATAGGATCGACATGTGGTGAAATCCTAGGTGGCGTATGAGAAGGCTCCAAACCTTATTGCTTTTATATATATAGTAGATTTTCCAATTAATAAATAGATTTAAATAAACAAGGTTATCAGGATTAGGATCCTAGGTTGGATCATTGAGGGTCTTTTGAATCGGATCGTAAGATCAGATCGCTGAATCGTAAGATCCTACTTTGTAACTAAAAGTATGCAATGCTAGTCTAATAAATGGTATATTTAATGGTATATTTTGTTATATATGAAGTAAGAAAATGATAATTAATATTACTTTGATTATTAAATATATTGTAGGATGAACTAGTCAACTATTTTAACGAAAATGAGACGTTAACTTTTAAATTATTAATAATATATAGCCATAATTGTCATTTTATCAGATTGTAGGGATCGTTTGTAGGATCTTGAAAATCTTAAATAAAACCGGGATCAGATCGAAATTGTATTGTAAATCATTTAAGATTCTACTCCAATAAGATCATACTTAGGATCGTGGATCGTTTCACATGTTATGGATCGTATGATCTTTAGAATCGTAGAATCGGATCGATATCCTGATAACCTTGCATGTGATCATAGTATATTAGCTTTAAAATTCAGGACCCATCTTCTTTGGATATATTTGTTGATTACAATATGTTAATTGGCAGAATACATAAACGGCCCCTGTACTTGGGCCAATTGGTCACTTGCCCCCCTGTACTTTAGCCCTAACCGTTTAGCCTCTTATAGTTCCACATTGCGACCTATTGAACCCCTATTGAGCCACTTATCCCAGCTTTTTTTAGGAGTGTGGTGCATGTGCGATGATGTGTTATATTGTATTGCCACAATGACGATGACATGGATGCCTTGGATGACATGGATGACATGACGATGACATGATGTGTTACATTGTGTTGCCACAATGGCATCCATGTCATCGCCATTGTGGCAACATAATATAACACATCATCGCGCGTGCACTACACTCCTAAAAAAAGCTGGGATAAGTGGCTCAATAGGAATAGGTCTCAATGTTCAACTATAGGGGGCCAAACGGTTAGGGATAAAGTATAAGGGATCAAGTGACCAATTGGCCCAAGTACAGGGGGCCGTTTATGTATTCTGCCTATGTTAATTGTTATTCTTTGAGTTACATGATGTTGATTGTTGACATTGAACAAATAGCATACATGGTTATTCTAAATTCGACAAAAGTTATTTACTCATTTTAAGATTAATTCACTTTTAATGGGTACGTATGTACTAATGACATTTTGGAGTAATGATTATTTTAATAATAATTTAGAGTCATTTTTCCTAAACTAAAATAATTGAAAATATATGGTATATAGCTAGGGCACCTAGGGGGAGTGCATGTGTCACATCCTCGATAATAGACTGAAGATTTCAATAAAATATTTCGGTACACGTGGGCTGTTCATGATTGCATTATCGAACGATCGATTATGGATGGTGATGCGTCATGCGTGTGACATGATTTTTACGAATCCCCTTCTTACATGCATTTCCTAAGGGATGGACCCCATTTGTTTTTCCCTCCTAATTTCCCGAATACTTTACCGCGTCACATTTCTCCTGCTAAAAAAGGTCTTTGGGTCATGCTTGGGTACACCCAAATAAGTTTTTTTTTTGTTTCTGGTTAGAGTTATGGTTTAGGGTTTAGGATTTAGGGTATGCATTTCATTACATGCGTTGTGAATTCACCTAAACTATTTACTAAAACTTTCATCCATTAGACTCTTAGGAAAGGATGCAAAATCGGAAAACGACTCCCAATTGTAAATGGAGGAAACTATCTACTCAAACTTCAATAATATATTCGAGCGCTTAAAAATATCTAGTTCGACAAGAAATGACACAAAAACAAGTCCACACTCTTCAATGAGGCCACGCATCCAATCATGGCAACCAATGTCCGATCCATGTGACAAGGTCTCGAGCCAAGGCCATTTCAAAGGCCACGTACGTACATAGTCTTTAGTCACTCTTGTTAGTTTGGCACTTATGTTGATAAGTAGTTTAAGGTTAATTCGGGTCTTATAAATACTTAAAAGGACAATATAATGAGGACATTTTGAGTAAACCCTCGAAAGAATAATGTTGTGAGTACACCCCGAAGGATAATCTCGTCGCCCGGATAAACTTGTTAACTACGGGCTAAGTTTTTGGTTTTGATTGAATTTAATGTGAGTTTAATTTTTTTTATGGGCCGGGTTTCGCCCGATTCGACACTTTCACTTTTTGTGCTTACGTCCGGATCGGAGTTTGGTTGAACCCCGTAAGGGGTGTTGTTTCTCCCAAGCCTCTCTGCTGCATACACATCGTTTAAGCGACTAGTATCGATTACCACTAGACCAAGAGGTGTACTTGGTTAATGTGAGCTTAATTTTTTTGGGAGATTTTGTGTTTGATTGATTTTAATTTATTAAAATATTAAAATATGTAGTTGATCCCAAAATCCAAACCGTCGGTCCTAATTAAGGCCCTTCATTATATCATTAATGACACTCCAACAGCGTCCACGTTAATTCAGTCCCTCCCCCTTAATCAAAGCGACACACAAATCCAAGATTATTATTACTCCTAAATCCCCCTCCCCCCACGGGCCCCACACCCCTCTAATAATCCCAAACCTCTAGGTCAAAATTACTGCCCCACCTTTTCCTCCCTTCCACCGCCTCATCACGCGCCCTTTCCTTGACTTTCTGAGCCCCCATTAACATTTTACTGAATTTAAATAAAATAAAACTATTAAAATAATTTTCAGATCCAAAATTTATTTTCTCTCTCATCTCCCTCCCCCTCCTCCTCTCTCTCCCATCCTGACCAGATCGATCGATCGATCTTGAGATTCCGAGTCAAGAACGGCGAAATCTGCAAAGAAGGAAGGGAGAATTTCTGCTCCAGCGAAGGTTGCTGTGTGTAAGAGATTCCGCAGCCTGGAGGAGAAGTAGGAGGAGGAATTCAATTGAGTTGCGTGCGGTGTCGAGATTTTCCGAATTTGGGAGCCGGAGTCGCGGTTGCTGTTGCTCTAGATCGTTGTCGCTATTTTTCGAGATCAGGAGAAGAGGAGGTGTAGGGGAGGAGGAGGAGAAAAAGGATCGATTTGGTTGGGAGATGGGAGGGATATTGTTTCAAGGCGAATCAGGGAAAGAGTTGTGTTCGTTGTTGTTGTTGTTGCTGCCTTTGATTTCGTTTTGTTTATTGCCTGTTGATCGGGAGAGGAGACTGCGTTGTTGAAGTTAGGGTTTCGAACAGAGACGAGGATGCAGCTGCACTTGTCGCCGAGTATGAGAAGCATTACAATCTCGAGCAACAATGGTGGATTCGTTGATTTGATGAAGATCAAGGTCGCGGCTCGTCATATCTCGTATAGAACACTGTTTCACACCATCCTCATCCTAGCTTTCTTGTTGCCTTTTGTCTTCATTCTCACTGCTCTAGTCACCCTTGAAGGTGTCAACAAGTGTTCATCATTCGGTACTGCTTTTGTTTTTGTTTTACTGTTTATTTGTCAACTATTTCTTTTTAGTTTGATTTATCTGGTGAATGTCGGTTGATATTGCTTCGATTATTATGATTTTTGTTTTATTGCTGGCATGATATTTGGTTTGGTTGATTAGTGTTTAGACTTGATTTATTGGATTCTGAGCACTGAAATCCTTCTTGTTCTATCTACGATGAGTTTTACTGTGTCGCATCAGTCTAATTTCTGTGGTAGAATTTATACGGTTGTCGGTGGGTTTGAGGCTTTGAGCTCTTTTCTCCTGTACTTGATTTGACATTAGCATAGGATTCCTCCAGTGTGATTTGCAGACGGGTTTCACATGATCTCCTATTTGTTAGTTGAAACATGAAATTAGGAAATCTGAATTGACTGGATATAATGATGATCTAATTCGTTCATATTAGTTTATATATTTTCTCCATGGCCCAATTTTTTTTGAATTGTGGTAGGAGGTCTTGGTTCTAAAGGATTAAGGTCTTTAACTTCTGGTACATGTCTGTTTCTGCAGTTCTCTGGCATATTTGTGTCATCATTTTTTGAAATTAAGCTTCTTGTTGCTTGAGCCTGATTTTATGTCATTTTGTTTTGTTTAAAAGAAATCTGATGAAACTGTTATGCTATTCTTACATTGTTCTTCATTGACTTTCTTTTAAACATCTTATAATTCTGTGTGGAAGATACATTTACATATGTATACTGTCTACTCTTTTTCTTCCCGTGTTCATTTCTATGGCCACCATCTTAAACGCTATATTGCATCCAGGTCTTTTGGCTGTTTCTTTATTTGATTAGTACTGCAACCTTCTTACTCAGTATTCTTTTTACTTTTTTTTTTCCAATTTCAGATTGTTTAGGTAGACGTTTTGGCCCAAAGCTCCTTGGTCGTGATGATTCAGGGGTAAGTATTTGGTTTTCTTGCTAGCATTTTGTGTTTCATGCATGTTATAATAGACAATGGTCATTTTCAACTGATCATTCTTTTTCATGCTGTTGTTGCAGAGGATGGTTAGAGATTTCCACAAGATTCTCAACCAAGTCAAGAATGAGGAGTTGCCACCTGGCTTAAAGCTTCCTGAATCGTATAATCAACTTGTTTCTGTGATGAAGAACACTCACTATGATGCAAAAACGTTTGCTGTCATTCTAAAAGCAATGGTATGCATTTTTCACTCTTGATTTCTTTCTTATAAGTAATCTTCTACTTGTATGCAAAAGAGTACATGATATCACAGGTTTTGGTGTCTACTGAGAAATAGGACAAGGAAACAACATAAAACGTTAAAGAGAGCTCCTAAAAAAACTTCTTCTGGATGCCATGGCTGTATACAAACCTTGCATGATCAATCTAGTGTCTTTTTGTGCATCATGTCATCTCATAAGATAATAGAAATCTGTAAAAAACCTGGAAGTTCCATGTGGACAATCTAGTGTCTTTTTCTGCATCATTGTTTGGGTAGACGACTTGGACTCAAGAGGCTGTTATTTCCTTTTATCTTTGGGTTATATTGTGGTATTCTCAGATGGGCAACTAGACATGGCACTTGAGAATTGAGATGCCTGCTTTCTTTGCGTGAAACAGTTTCAATGGAAGATGAATGTGCTGCAAAGCATAGTTATTTTAAGTGGCTGGTGTAGTTCCTCCTTGTTATCTCTTCCTAATTGTCTATCTTTGTAGCACACTTCTATTCTATTGCTCTTTTAAAGTCCTCCATCTTAAAGACTGAGAAATCTACTGCTATGCAGATGGAGAAATTTGAAAGGGATATCAGGGAAGCAAAGTTTGCAGAGCTGATGAATAAACACTTTGCTGCAAGCTCAATTCCTAAGGGGATCCATTGTCTTTCTTTGCGTTTGACTGATGAATATTCTTCAAATGCTCATGCTCGAAAACAGTTGCCCGCTCCAGAGTTGCTTCCATTGCTGTCAGATAACTCTTATCATCATTTTGTTTTGTCAACTGATAATATCTTGGCTGCTTCAGTTGTGGTTTCTTCCACTATCCAATCATCTTCAAAGCCTGAGAAGATAGTTTTTCATGTGATCACTGATAAGAAAACTTATGCTGGCATGCATGCATGGTTTGCATTGAATCCTGTGTCTCCTGCTATTCTTGAAGTGAAAGGTGTTCACCAGTTTGATTGGCTAACAAGGGAGAATGTGCCTGTACTTGAAGCTATCGAAAGCCACAATGCAGTTAGGAGTTATTACCATGGGAATCACATAGCTGGTGCCAATCTTAGCGAGACTACTCCGAGAACCTTTGCTTCAAAACTTCAGGCTAGAAGTCCAAAGTACATTTCATTGCTGAACCATCTGCGTATCTATCTTCCAGAGGTAATTTACTCACTTTGTGCAGTTGAAAGGATTAGTTTCTCTAATCAGCAAAGGAGCACTTCCAAGAATGGTTCTGGTTAGGGGTATTGATCCAGACTGTTAAAAATTAATGTTAAGTGTCTTCAGAACCGTATGAATGTATGATTCCATTGAAGTTTGCCTTTTGGGCTTCGAAGCCAATTTGAGGCTCCTTTTGTAAAATATATCACCGAAAAAGGAGTAGCCATGGCATTATAGGATTTGCATTTTATTGATGACAAATTTCAAGAGAGTACCTCTATTAAAACCATCAAACTTTTCGAAAAAAAATCAAAAGAAAAACATGTATATATTAAAATACTACCCATATTAGGTATTCATTGGCTTATTATATTATTCTTTTTTATGTTTAGAATCTTATGATTCGATTTGCTGGCTCTGGCAGTCCAATCCTAAAAATCTTGAATTCTGATATAATTCCTTGTGCTTTCCTTTTTTAAATCTGTGCGTCCTTTATTATTTACGGTCCCTATGCTGATGATTATTCTCGTCTAACAGCTCTTCCCAGGCCTTGACAAAGTGGTTTTCTTGGATGATGATGTGGTAATTCAACGTGATCTTACCCCTCTTTGGGATATAAATCTTGAGGGGAAGGTAAATGGAGCTGTAGAAACATGCAGAGGAGAAGATGAATGGGTCATGTCTAAACATTTCAAAAACTATTTCAATTTCTCCCATCCTCTTGTCGTACAGAACTTGAATCCTGATGAGTGTGCATGGGCTTATGGAATGAATATATTTGATTTACGCGCATGGAGGGACACAGACATCAAAGATACCTATCATTCTTGGCTAAATGAGGTATGTACTCTGTCTTTTCTATATTATTTCTCACTCAGCAATAAATGGATTTTCATTTCACCCGATTAGGATGATGATAATAATACGTTCTCTGTCAAAAACTGTGTAGTGTTGATCAAACTTCTTAAAAAAACTAGCTATATAAGTTTGGGATTTCTTATTTACCTAGCAGCTTGCAGTAAAAACTGAAATTTATATTCAAGAAGGGGAAGTAAAGGCTTGTAGCTACATAATATATATAGCTAAATTCCATTTCTTTTGCCTTGTGTTTTGCAGAATCTGAAGTCAAATTTGACTCTATGGAAGCTCGGCACTCTACCTCCCGCTTTGATTGCATTCAAAGGCCATGTGCACCCAATTGACCCATCTTGGCATTTGCTTGGTTTAGGCTATCAAAACAAGACCAAGATTGAGAGTGTTAAAAAAGCCGCAGTTATTCATTATAACGGTCAATCAAAACCCTGGTTGCCCATTGGCTTTGAGCATCTTCGTCCATTTTGGGCCAAATATGTTGATTATTCAAACGACTTTGTAAGAAATTGTCATATCTTGGAGTCATAGCCAATGCTCAACCGGACCCACCAAATGAAAAAAGAAAAAAATGGCAGGATACAGAAGAACCACAAAAATGTTGGCATGGTGAACCCTGAATGATTTCTGCTAGCTGATCAAGATTTTGTCTACACTTAATAGCAGAAATAAGCATGGAGTCAGCTTTTGCATGATGCGCGTAAATTTACCAGGTTCGGGTATTTTATTTGCTTATTGGCTGAATACCTGCACAACTACACTGGGAAATTTGCTAGAAATTTGTGGGCACAATATTCATTCTTTCTTCCATATGTAAAATATACAATGTGGTAATTCTTTTTGGTAGAGTAAAAGATTATATACTCTATTTTTTTTAGTTCTCTTCTGTGAAGGGCCTGCTTGCAAAGTTCATACAATAACTGCAGAAAATTATGTGCAAGGCGCGATGGAAGCATCCAATAGAAAGAAATGCGCACAGAAAAAGATTGAAGAAGACACTCTCGTTAACCAGGGGAAGTATTATTCCGTTCTTTAATTATTTTCTCTTGTTCTAAATTTTGGTTTCTATCTTCGTTGTGGTAAGCCTTCCCCAGATTGGAGATCTGTCGTTTGTGGAAATTCTTTGTTTTGGATTATTGATCTTTCACAGGATTGATAGAACATGAAACTTATGGGTAGGTGATGATGATGATGTTATTACTTGGCTGTGTATGGCTCTTGGAGAAAACTTAAATGTGCAGAGATTCTTATTTCTTTTATTAAAGTGATAATGACTTACTCATATGCAGTATTATTCTAGATCAGTCATTTTGGTGCGGAATTTGTGCTGTAGCTCAAATGATGTCAACTACGCTTTGATCGGTTTGGTGTTGAATTTGGGCTATTACTCAACTTAAAGTTTCCACCAGTCTTTTTACAAAGCATAAATTATACTCCTAAATAAAAAATATCAAAAAAAAATATCAAATGATTTTAAAGTTGGATTAATTTTATATTTTCATGTTTGGTAGCAAAAGTTATTTTAAAAGTTTATCCATGTTAGACTAACATTCGTGTTCCCAATGGTCCCCATCTGTGAATATATAGCCGATTAACCATGCAGCCGTGCAGGCTACCAGAGTACCAGGACTTCTTTTTTATAAACACGTGTGACATCAAAATGTGTAAAAAGGAACTACTAATTGAAATTGATGTCATTAAAACTACCACAAATATGAAAAGAAGAAAACAGTACGAGGCATAATGGGTGCATGTGCATCGTTGTTTACATGATCACAGATCACCGTCACCATGCAAATGAAAAACCATTCATATAACCTAAATTTTAGGTTGGTGGTAAATGAAAAATCAAACTTCAAAGACCGACCAATGCTGAGAACAATCATGCAACTTTCCAGTTTAATTGAAAAATTATAAAACATTGTTGAGAATAAAAAGACTTATCCCATATATGAAATTTAAAGAGAAATAAGTCCAATATATATACCTTTGAATTATTCTTTCTATTGTCTATTGGTTTTAAAAGATGAAACATCATTGACTTATGTGCAACTCATTCACACATGTGTACTGTACTCAACACGTCACTTATATTTCCTCATGGTATCAAACTCTAGTTCTTGACTGTCCTTCGTGTCGTTGTTGCGCCGCCACATCGGTCACCGTTATGCTAGTATATTTGCTCTGTCACCTCTGGTCTTGCCGTCTTGGGTCCATTATCGACCTTACTTACTTATGTCCAAGTGTCAACTGGTTGACCTAGTTGCACTTGAAGAGACGTGTTGGGAATAAAAAGACATCTCACATTTAAAATCTAAAGAGAAATAAGCTTAGTATATATAGGATTGAGATCAGGTGAGGAGGGCTCTTACCGTAGATAATTAGGAGGATCCTCAGCCTTTAGATTTAAAAAAATTAATGGATAAGATTTTTTGGAATTAAAAGAAAAACTAATAAATCTATCAATATATTTTCTCTCTCCTATAATATCTCCCGCATCTATATATACGCTGATGCTAAACTTCCCCCTCATCTAATACGTATTGAACAATTAAGAGATTGCAAATGAACAACTAAAGAATTTATCATGAACAAGTATTATTATATTATGGATGAACAATAATTTACGCAAATAATTACGTCACTCTACAAGTGAACAACTACTCATTACCAATTGAACAACTACAATAATGAACAACTAATACCTTACAATGAACAATTCATCTCTCGCGTCTATATAAGCGCTAATCCTAAACGTTCTCTCTAATCTAATACATATTGAACAATTAAGAGATTGCAAATGAACAGGTAATGTATTTATCATGAACAAGTACTATTATATTGAATAACTACGTCTCTCTACATCTCAACAACTACTCGTTTACAATTGAACAACTACAGCAATGAACAACTAATCCATAATAATGAACAATTCATATCTGATTTTCTCTCTCCTTAATATCATTCACGTCTATATAAGCGTCGATGCTAAACTTTCTCTCTCCTCTAATATAAATTGAACAACTAAGATATTATAAATGAACAAGTAATGTAATGATCATGAACAATTAGAACTACTTATTCGTAAGTGAACAACTACATACACTAAACCCTAAACACAAAATACTAAACCCTAAATAGTAAACCCTAAACCCTAAATAGTAAACCCTAAACCCAAAATAATAAACCCTAACCCCTAAAATACTAAACCCTAAACCCTAAGCAGTAAACCCTAAACCATAAAACCTAAACTATAAAGCCTAAATACTAAACCCTAAACACAAAATACTAAACCCTAAACCCTAAATGATAAACCCTAAACCCTATACCATAAACCCTAAACCCTAAACTCTAAATAGTAAACCCTAAACCCTAAAATAATAAACCCTAAATAGTAAACCCTAAAACCTAAACTATAAACCCTTAACCCTAAACCCTACATCATAAATTTTAAACCCTAAACCGTAAACCCTATGGTAGGGTTTAGGGCTTAGGGCTTAGTATCTTAGTTTTTGCTATTTAGGGTTTAGGGTTTAATATTTAGGGTTTAGTATTTAGGGTTCATTATTTATAGGTTAGGGTTTATGTTTTAGGGTTTAAGGTTTAGTATTTAGGGTTCATTATTTATATGTTAGGGTTTATGGTTTATGTTTTAGGGTTTAATTTAGGGTTTACTATTTAGGGTTTAGGGTTTAGTAGTGTGGGTTTTAGGGTTTATTGTTTAGGGTTTAGTATTTAGGATTGTAGGGTTTAGTTTAGGGACTAGGGTTTATTATTTAAGGTTTAGGGTTTATTATTTATGGTTTAGGATTTATTAATTAGGGTTAGGGTTTAGTATTTTGGGTTTTAGGGTTTAGCATTTAGAATATTGTTCATCATTATATTAGACAGTACTTGTTCATGATAAATATATTACTTGTTCATTTGCAATCTCTTAATTGTTCAATATGTATTAGATTAGAGAGAACATTTAGGATTAGCGCTTATATAGACGCGAGAGATGAATTGTTCATTGTAAGGTATTAGTTGTTCATTGTTGTAGTTGTTCAATTGGTAATGAGTAGTTGTTCACTTGTAGAGTGACGTAATTATTTGCGTAAATTATTGTTCATCCATAATATAATAATACTTGTTCATAATAAATTCCTTAGTTGTTCATTTGCAATCTCTTAATTGTTCAATACGTATTAGATGAGGGGGAAGTTTAGCATCAACGTATATATAGACGCGGGAGATATTATAGGAGAGAGAAAAGATATTGATAGATTTATTAGTTTTTCTTTTAATTCAAAAAAATCTTATCCACTAATTTTTTTAAACCTAAAGGCTGAGGATCCTCCTAATTATCTACGGTAAGAGCCCTCCTCACCTGATCTCAATCCTATATATATATATACTCTTGAGTTACTCTTCCTATTGCCAATTAATTTTAGGATGAAACCCCATGGACTTATGTGCTAGGTCCCATCCACGCATGTGTGTCCATACTCAGCACGTCATTGATATTTCCTCAAATATTAATAACTATTTAGTAAATAGGAAGAAATAAGTAACTGAAAGACAAGTATTTCCAATCATATTTTCTAACTTTATTAGAACGATCAAACTTACAAATATGAACTACAATTTCTAAGTGTATACAACTCCTAGGGACGAACTTTTGTTCCTCAATGTCGAACGACTCTTCCCAACTTGGCTTAGCAAACTCGACCGCGCACAACCTCGGCTCATACACATGCAACTCATCTCAGTCTCTATGTGCACTTTTCTTCCTTCAACCCTAATCGCACTTATCTCGATCCTAGAGTCCTCTTCAATGTTAAAAACGTATGAAATATCCTGGACACATACCATATTTATATACTTATAGATAGAAGAAATTATATCCATGATAGGTTATAATTACACATACTTTATTCTATCTTTAGAAAAAACTATCCATAAATAAAATATATCTAAAACTCTTCATGTTTGGCTGCCTATCCATCTTCCTTGTGTGCCAAGTCAAAACAACCTAATCGCCTTTAGCAACTCGGATCAGAAGCCCTAGTTGCATCTCCTCGTTGTCGCCTTTCCGTTTTAACAAACTTGTGTCTTTGCATGGATTGTTCCCCTGGGACTAGACCTGAACAAAGTCGGACTAACCCGCCCAACCCGTACTGCCCGCCCGAAAAAATGGGCGGACTTGGACAAGAATTCTAACCCGAAAGGGTAAATAAGCCCGCCCGTCCGAATTCATGGGCAGGTTACGGACAATATTTTTGACCGAATATCCCGGATAACCCGCCCGAATACCTGAATATATTAAATATTTAAAATAAATATTTATATTTATAAATAAAGATATGTCTGCGAAAAATATCTTGAGGCTATTGATTGTAGAATTAGTACAAAAGAGAGTTAATTATTATAGTTCCTTCACCTTGTCACCTAAAAAGCTAGCATAAATACGATCTTAATTTTAAGTAATGTTAGATAGTGTAATTATAATACTAGGATTTTCTAGTTTTTTAATGGACATGAAAAAATAATTATTTATAAATTTATATACGGGTCCCGACGGGCTACCCGTGTCCGGATGTCCGGGCGGGCTTGGACATCCTTGCCGGCCCGAAACACCCGCTTGACCCGAACCCGCTCGGACAAATGGGCATAATTTTTGTTCAAAGCCCGGCCCGAACCCGACTTTGTACAGGTCTACCTGGGACCAACGAATACAAAAATAGCTTTTGTTTCATTTCTCCTATTCTTTAAGGCTTGTCGATTACTCTTTGCATTCTTCTTCTTTAAGTTAAGCACCCAAAATACCTCAAAACATAAATTATAAAATCTACAAGTTTCATCACCAAAGCCCAAGAAAACCACTAGGTTTACAACACCACCTAATTGTTACGAAATTACTAAAAATCATCCCTAACATGAATGGCGTTGAACTGTTACCCAACCCCATTAGTGTAATAACTGTGATTTTTAAGGATATTTTTTTTTATTTTTCTCGGATATCCTTTTAACCTCTTTGTCCGTTTTAACACTTAATCCAATATTTTTGTTGAAATTTAAATCCTAGAAAATTCTTGGTGATATCCTAAAATCACAAAGAAATGATTTTATGGATCGATGTGAATTCTAGGATTTTTCGGTGGAAAAAGAATATTTATTGGATAAGCCTTCTTTTTAATTATGTACTGTAAATGATTTAAAATACGAAACGGAAGCCTTAAAAATTGAAGGTAGCAAGATAAAGTCATGGAAAATTGGTTTTATTGGTCTACATAATTTACGAGACTTTTTGTATTTAGTAAGTTTTTCCACCCGAGGTACATAATTTTACCGCTTTAACGCGAATCCCGTTCCGAGACGGATTTTGGCTTCAAAACCGATGCTTTCTCTACCTTGTTAAGTAACGAAATTTCAGAGAGGTAGAGGATTAGGATGGAAACAGAGGAAGGAAAAACCAGAGAGCCAAATCAGGATAGTGACGGACTCGGGGATAAACTGAATTCTACACCGCCGACAATCTTCTCTGTCCCGTCCACCTCCTTCTCCTCCGCCTTCTTTGCCACCCCTCATCTTCTCCCTTTGTGGGCTAGTTGTTGCTGCAAAAAGGAACCAGAACCAGTGAGAGAAACCAGGACGGAGCAACGGATTCGTGAAGAAAGAATTCGGTTCATCACCGCCGGTGTATCTCTGCCTTGTTATGGGTTACCGCCGGCGATCACCCATTGCTCCGAACACCACCCACCACGAGGGCCACCACCGGGCAACACCCAACCACCCTTAGGGCTTGGGGATCGAGCCACTATTGAGCCAAACGAGCCATAGGCTCAAGTAAAGGTAATTACGATCGAGATTAATTAGCGGTTTGGTTGCGGAGCCACCATAAGGACCTTTCGGTTCTGCTTTACTAATTAAATTTATGTTTTTTATAATCTTGACGTTGATACGGTCTCACAGGTTCAAACCGCTCATGAAACGGACGTCCGGATCTTCAGTTATAGCGAATACAAGTTTTGACATCGATTGGCAGGTATAGGACTTCATACAATTACTCAGGATTCGTTGTTAATCAGTTTGATCCGAGATTTGGTCACCTTTAAGAACCGTTACTAATGAACAATTTTTATTTAGAAAATTGTTTCAACGGTTAATTACTTATAAATTCGCCAAGATGGATCCTTAAAGCTTGATAGCTAAGGATTAGTTATAAATCGATATTCAGAAATCAAGTCGTTTATCGATTAGGAAATTATAGAATTTGAGTATACTACTAAGAAGTGTTTCCGTGAGCTCGTTGTTGAAGAATCTTTTGTTATAACTGGCAGAAGGATGATAAAAATTAATGTTGAATTGCTAATGACGTTTAGCACGCCTTCTAAGGCAAGTGGACGGATCTCTCTTGCTTTATGATTATTAAATGAGGAATTGAATTCCATTTGATATTCATGTTGGGAATAACTTGTGTGTTGAATAAAGTATGATAGGTTGCTATTTTGTTAGAAATAACAACCATGTCGTTATTTTAGTTTTTGCGCTATAACTGAACTTAGGACCGTTGTGTGATCTTGTGTGTTTAGCTGTCTCATGCTGAGACATTGTTGTGAAGTAAGATAGTTAGAGATGGGAGTTTAGATTCCAAAACATCTCTTTAGTGGTCTTATGCTGAAACACTGTTGTAAAATGAGTTAGTTCAGGAGTAGGAGCCGAGTCTCCAATGACCTCTTTATAACAAAGTCTGTATTGGGGGGCGTAGCTTGCTAGCGGATCCCAATATTGGAGTCATGACTCATGTCTCGCTTCACGTTGAAGGAGGAAAATGGTGCACTCTAGCTAATTAAGTGTAAAAGGAACTGATGTGGGTCAAGTGGTCACGGATGAAATAGGCCCTCTCACCCTGACGACATCAGTTGCAAGGAATTTATCGACATCAGTTTGGGTCGATTAAAAGTTATTAAAATGAATGTGTAATGTTAAAATCATAAAAATGAAGAGAGTGCGATAGGCACGTCAATGTAACTGAATGGTTAGTTCTTTTGATAACCATTCTTGCTTCTGATTAAGGATGATACTTAATCAAACTGTGATTAAGTTAAGCTGTTTAGTCGTTGAAGACTTTTGTGAATGTTGTATGGCTAGTATAAGTTTCCATTAATCGTTTATGCTTCTTAAAGGAACCACAAGCTATGGTGTTCTCTCTCTTGAATATGCAAGTCTCCTTCTTATTCTCTATAAGACTGCTAACTATTGGACCATAATCCAAGTCTATTCGGATTTTGATGCCAATATGTTTAGTCACGATCATAAGAACCAAGTTAGTTTCTCCACTTGCTTAGTCTTTCATTCGACTAACCCGTCCTTCTTCTTTTCTTTTGTATCGTCGGCTGGTGTCCACCGTTGGTATACGACACATCAGGTTCTTCTTGGAAGTTGATTCAAGAGGCAGATTCAGAGGTTTGAAGCTCCAGAAGTTGAAGAAAGGTTTCCAATGACTATACTTGAGTGAAGTTCTTGGTTAAGTTGCTGCAAAGCGAGGTGTGAAAGCAGTTAAGAACTTAAGGAAAACTTTTTAAAGACTTTGTTCAAATAGAAGGTTGTTCTATTTATTTATTCTTCTTAAGTTAAGGTTTGTATAAGACCTTTTACTTGCTTTTCCGCTGTAATATTTTCCTTAATTTTGTCAGGTTTTAAATGGTTTCTTTTACCTTGTTCTAGTATGTTCTATCAGGTTAAAGCCTTGGGTAACTCTGGTTTAGTCTTAATTGGGGTTACTGGCGGTAATACCTGTTTTGGACAAAAATTTGATTAACAAACCTTTGCCCTAGATTGGGGCACGATCGAAATCAAAGGGAATTATCTAACTCGAATGAGCATGGGATTCACAAGAACAAAGAGAAATGATATCCTCAAGAAAACCGTTATCTCGTATGTTTTTGCCTGTGTTGGCTTATGCTTACAAAAATGCGTAATTTTCGTATATACATCTACATTACAACGGTTATTTCCCTAATATAACGATCTCCGGATCTTTAGGACACTCCTCATAACTAACTCCCCACTTCCCGCATATATCGGAGGTTTAGAGGGCTTTCTCCTGCGTCTTCTGAACGGTCCTCTCCGCTTTGTGACAGATGCTTTCTTCCTTCCATGGAATGATTGGAGATTTCCCTATTCCAAGATCCCCTCTCGTTTTGCCCGGTTGATGATTTCTTCGTGTATTCATGGGCTTGAATTACCAGATGGGCCGGTGGATTTTTAGGCCTAACAATACCCCCAAATCCTGATCCAGATCTTTTAGGCGGGATTTGGATCGGATTTGCCACGTGAATGTAGGCAGCGTGTGACATGTGGTGGTCACCCGTCCGTTCGATCTCCCTCGAGAACTTGAAGAGTCCCATCACCCAGGCTTTAAATGCCTTGCTTCAGACCTCTTCATAGGTACGCGCCTCCTCCTTCGTGCTTCATCATCTTCTTTTCCCTCTCTCTAACTCTCGTTTTACTCCTCTGCTGTTAACCTCCATGGCCAACACCGATGTCGAAGACATGGGCTTCGAGTCCTCTCATATCCTCGAACCTCATGAATGTCGTCCTTGTTCTCTTTCTCCAGAGGAAGTGGAGACTCTAGTCCGCAGCCACAGATTCCCCTCCGATGTTAATTTTTACACCCCTACACGCGAGGCCGCTGACTGGGTCAAAGAGGGATGGGTCTGCTTCCTGGAATACCCATTCACCCTGGGATCCCTTTTGCCCTTCTCCCCCTGATTCTAAACTTCTTAATGACGCTCAGAGCTTCTCCGACGCAGTTGATGCCGTCGTTATGGAAGATTTTGTACCAGATCAGTGACATTTGTCTAGGCGAGAAAATCGACTTCACCTTACAAGACCTCCTGTGCGTGTATTGAGTTTGTCCCCTCAGGGCCGGACACTTCACCCTTCATGCACGAGACGCCAGGAACCCTCTGATCCCGAAATCGAAGGTCAATGACAAAGATTGGGCTTCGCGTGTCTTTTTCGTGGAGAAGTCCACTCTGGGAGAGACGTTCCAAGCTGCATTCTTTGATTCTTGGACTACCAAAAGTAAGTACTTTTTGCCCTAATTTTCTCAACCCCCAATTATTTTCTCACGCTGCTTCTTTATCAATTTTCTAACTTAGCGGAGTTCTCGCGCAGTTCCGCCGAGTCTGGAGGTCCAAGTTCTGGAATCGGAAGCTTGTAGAAAGCTCTTTTCTCTCCTGGAGGCCAGAAGGACGTACCGGAAGTCTGCGGAACTGATGCTCGAGGGTGAATTCAGCAATAAGACAACGACAGTCACTGGGGATCCGAAGGACGATGAAGATGATGCGGGATCAGGGAACTCTGAGAATACGATCGAAGATAACGCTCCGATGTCTGGGGAACTTGTTGGCAAGGGGCCAAGCCCTGTTAAAAACCCTACTAGTATGCGCCTTTCTTCTTTCTTCTTCTTTTTTTTTATTTTTTATTCTTGACTTGTGAAAGTGACAACGATTGTTTTTTTGAACCCTAACGCTTGTCTTCCCAGAGCCTTCTTCATCTCTGGGGAGAAGTTTTTCTACTGCAGCCCTGATTCAGTGCAAGCTCCGCTCAAGTGACAAGAAGCCCCCCTTGGATCCGAAGGTGAAGGTAGAGGCCGTAGCGAAAGCGACCCCGACTAAGAGACCATCACCCAGCGCTACTGAAGTCATGGACCTAGACGACAAAGGTCCCTCAGACTTATGGCAGAAACTTCGGAGTGCCCACGGCTCAAAGAAACCTCGTCTGGACGTTCCTCGCTCCGTTCTGGTCAGGGACGCGGGCTTATCGATTTGGAAGGTCTGCTTTCTCCAATCGTCCTTTCCTCTCCTATTCTTTTCTCTTTTTTTTTTATATTGTGGGTAATACCGTATCTTTTTGCGCAGGCCTTGCAAGGCGTCTTGTGGGTGGCGGATGTTGTTGATGGAGAGGAGCTGACTCTTAAAGAACGTCAAGTCCGGTGGGATGCTGAGAAATCCGCTTTGGAGAAGGAAGTTCACCTGGCAGCTGAGCGCCAGAAGGCGGATGCGAGCAAACTGGTGAAACTTACCGAGACGGTCAAGCGTCATTCTTCTCAAGCTGTGTCGGACCGGTCCAAGATCGCCAAGCTCGAGGCCAAGAACAAGAGGATCGCTAAAGAAGCTAGCGAAATTGGGGCCTACTGCTCAATGATGTCTCGGGTGGAGACGATCAAACAATTCGCGGCTGGCGAGCATTCAGATTGGGATCTGGATGCCGAGATCACGTCCTTCCATAGTTGTTATCCTCCAGATCAACCGGCTCCTGGTGACGAGCTCTTGGCTTATCTGGACGTAGAAGAGGAAGATGGTGGTTGTAGTCCAAGCGCGGGTGGGGTACCGGAGCAAGGTGACAGGCCTTCCGCGGACGCCGCGAAGCACCTGGGAGGCACTCATGTGAATGATGAAGATTAGGGACGCGAGCCCTTGTAAAAGATTTCTTATGATGTTTCTTTTGTTTTTGTCTGAATGAACTTCTGGTGACTCGTATGGGCCGCATACGGGCCATGAACAATGTTCGTCCTTTGTTTGGACGTTTCCTCTTCCTCAAGAAGGGGAAGTAAATAGTTTTTGATGCATGCATGTTTTCCTTTCCTTGCGCATTTTCGTTTGTTGTTGTCCTTCCATTGTGTGCAGGAATTTTTAGGACGGATTGGTGCTTCGGATAGAAGGCTTCAAGACGAGGACTCCTGCAGAAGTCTCTGGTCACGGGTGGCAGCTGCGTTTACCGATGAAGTTTCCGGGCGTGCAACGAGTATTGGTTGGGACTAGCGCTCAGGAAGGGCGGTCGATTAGAGACGTCCTCAACCTAGGATTGGTTACCTCTGTTGATTTAGTCTAGGATTGGTTACCTTTGTTGCTTTAGGTTCGTATTTAATTGTATAAAGCATTCTATATGTGAATAAAATATACTTTCGACTTTCTAGTTCTATTCATGCAAGAAGAGAGAATAAAGATAATCACACAAGGATGCATCAATGTCATTCATTCGATAAGAGCGAACCATAGAAATCACACAACACAGAGTCTTCACATAAATAAGTTGAGCACACTAAGGAAAATGAACTTAAAGCAAAAGCAAGATAACAAACTGCGAACCGATGACCTCTAGTGTTTGGATTATCTGGTGTTGCGAGCCTTCCGCTGGGAATTCGTGGAGACCTTCGCTCCAATAAAAGGAGTTCTCCCTTAGAAGTGATACTTCTTCAAATGTACTGCGTTCCAGCTCCTGGGGAGGGGTTCTCCGTCCTTGGATTCTAGCTGGTAAGCGCCTTGCCCAACGACCCTTGTTATCTTATAGGGTCCTTCCCAAGTCGGGGCCAGTTTCCCCGACTTGGTTTCATGTGTGTTTCGGAAGACTCGTCGTAGTACCCAGTCACCTATCCGGAAAGTCCAGATCCTGACGTTTTGGTTATAGCTTCGGGTGACCTGCTGCTGATGTCTTGCCAATCGTACTCGGGCTTGATCGCGAAGTTCGCTTGAGGTGTCCAAATCAGCCGACAGCTCCAGATGATTACGTTCTTCGGTCACAAAACCGGTACGAGCGGTTGGAATGAGAATTTCGACGGGAATGACCGCTTCGCATCCGTGTGTTAAAGAGAAAGGGGGTTGACCATTCGCGACCTTCGACATTGTGCGGTCAGCCCAAAGGACGTGTGGGAGCTCATCAGCCTAGTTTCCTTTAGCCTTTGCGAGCCTCTTCTTCAGATTATTTATGATCACTTTGTTGCTAGCCTCGGCCTGCCCGTTTGACTGAGGATAGCGGGGGGTTGAAGTGACCAGGTTGATTTTCCAGTGACTGTAGAATTCTCTGGTTATCTGGCTTATAAATTGAGAACCATTGTCGCATACAATCTATACGGGTACCCCGAAACGACAAAGGATATTTCTGATGATGAAAGATATCACCTGTTTATCTTTGATCTCTCGATAAGCTTCAGCTTCTATCCACTTGGAGAAGTAATCAGTCATAGCAAGGAAGAACACTCTCTGTCCAGATGAAGGGGGTAACTTCCCGACTATGTCCATCCCCCAGCGCATAAAGGACCATGGTGTAAGTGTGGGGCAGAGTGGTTCGGGGGGTTGGTGAGCGGTCGGCGCGTGTCTTTGACAGGCGTCGCACTTACGACAGAAGTCTACAGCATCTTTCCTCATAGTAGGTCAGAACCACCCTTGCCGAAGAGCCTGGTTTGATAGACTTCTCCCCCCCCGGTGTGGTTCCCGCAATCTCCTTCATGAAGTTCCTCAAGAAGTCTCTGAACACCTTCTTTAGCTAGGCAACGTTGTAGCGTTCCCACCGCCGACTTGTGGAATAGTTTCCCGCCTTCTACCGTGAACTTGGTGGCCCTTATCTTTAGCAACTTAGCTTCGATTTTGTCTTCTGGAAGCTTTCCCTTGGTTAGCCAATCTAGGTACGGCTGAGTCCAAGGTGCTTCGTTAGCCTCCGAGGAATCGAAGAGGGCTCTCTCGCAGTTTGACCCGTTCAAGGGCAGGTTTGGATCGGAATCGTTCCGGTAACTTCTGGCATCAACGTCGTCACTGCTCATGAAGACGCTATGGGGGGCCGCTCCGAGAAGACTGATGTCTTCGGTCATTCCTTCAGATTTCTTGCTATCACTAGTGTGAGCTCTTCTTATGGAGGGAACCGTGATGTGAACCATCGGGATTACAGGGTACTCTTCAGGATCAATGGCTGACGCTAGGCGGGCAAGAGAATCGTCCTGAGCATTCTGCTCCCTTGGGATCTGTACAAAGGAGACCTTCTCGAAACGAGGAATGAGATTTTTGACTTCAGCTGCCATCCTTTCATCCCTTGCTTCGTACAACCCCGACACTTGATTGACTATCAGTAATGAGTCGCACTTGACCTCTATCTGTCGTATGCTCAGGTCCTCGGCGAGGGTTAGCCCAAAGATCAGAGCTTCATACTCCACTTCATTGTTCGTGGCCTCGAACGTACACCTTACGGACTGTGCCACCCTATCCCCTGCGTTGATTTTAGGACTACCCCTATCCCTGTTCCCCCAGCGTTAGAAGCGCCATCCATGTGAAGTGTCCATTGGGCTGGAGACTCAGCTTCTAGTGTCATTACCTCTGTTCGACCAGATCCTTCTTCTGTCGTAGGACTAAAATCAACCACAAAATCGGTCAGTGCATGAGACTTCACTGCAGTTCTAGGCTCGTACTTGATATCGAAACCGCTCAAGTGAATCGCCCACTTGGCCATTCTTCCCGTGAATTCAGGCCTGTGCATTATTGTCTTCAACGGATGTGTAGTTCTTACCACTATCGGGTGGGCCTCAAAGTACAGGCGAAGTTTGTTGGAGCACATGACTAAGGCAAGGACCAACTTTTCTAAGGAAGAGTACCGGGTCTCGGCTGACAGAAGAGTTCTACTGACGTAGTACACGGGTTGTTGTTGCCCATCTTGTTCTCGGACCAACACCCCGCTGATGGCTTTTTCAGTGACGACAAGGTACAAGGGCAGGGTTTCTCCTACTTCGGGATTGGCTAGGATCAAAGGATTAGAGAAGTAGCTCTTCAATTCTTTGAAAGCTTCTTCATGTTTGGGAGTCCACTGGAAGCACTTATTCTTTCTAAGGACCTCGTAGAAGAGACGACATCGGTCTGCTGACTTAGATATGAACCTGTTCAAGGCGACGATCTGCCCAATGAGTTTTTGGACGTCTTTTACACACCTAGGGGATTTCAACGTGGTTATTGCTCGAACCTGTTCGGGGCTAGCTTCTATCCCTCTCTGGGTGACTAGATACCCTAGGAATTTTCCCGACTTCACGCCGAACGTACACTTCTGTGGGTTTAACTTCATGTTGAATTTCTTCAAGATTTCGAAAGCTTTCTCAAGATGACTTCTATGGTCTACAACTTCGATTTGACGAGCATATCGTCTATGTATACCTCCATGGTTTCTCCAATCTGGTCTTGGAACATTTTGTTCACCAGCCTCTGATATGTGGCCCCAGCGTTCCGCAACCCAAAGGGCATCACTTTGTAGCAGTACGTTCCCTTACTGGTGATGAAGGATGTCTTCTCCTGATCACTTTCTTCCATCCGAATCTGGTTATATCCACTGAAAGAATCCATAAAAGTCAGCAACTCATGACCCGTTGTGGCATCTACCAGTGCATCTATGTGAGGCAACGAGAATGAATCCTTCGGAAAAGCCTTGTTCAAATCCGTGAAATCAACGCACATCCTCCACTTCCCGTTTTTGTTGGGAACGATGACTACATTCGCCAACCACTCAGGATACTTGACTGCTTTGATCTTTCCAGTCTCCATCAACTTTCTCACTTCTTCGTCCACTATCTTATTCCTCTCTGCGGCGAACTTCCTCCTCTTTTGTTTTACCGGAGGGTGACTGGGGTCCACATTTAATCGGTGCGTGATGACATTTGGATCGATTCCCACCATATCCTCGTGGGACCAAGCAAAACACTCCGAGTTTTTACTGAGGAAGTCTATCAGTTCACTTTTCATAGCTGGCTCCAAATCTTTTCCAATCTTCACAGACCGATTGAGTTCAGATTGGTCTAGGGCCACCTCCTCTACCTGTTCATCTTCTTTTTCTTTTTCTTTTAGAGGGGTAGGGTTAGTGGCCTTCTTTAATTGCTAGGTGGACTTTTGACTGGCGGCTGGTTTCAGCGCCGATTTGTAACATTCCCGGGACGTTTTTTGATCACCACGGATCTCTTGAACCTCCCACGGAGTTGGGAACTTCACCGTTTGGTGGTAAGTAGAAGGAACGACTCTCATGTCATGGAGCCATGGCTTCCCATAATTACATTATAACATGAAGGGCAATCCATAACAGAATACCTAACTTGGATGTTCACGCCCTTCGCGTACGTGGGAAGGATGATATCTCCTACTGTGTGCTTCACTTCTCCGCTAAAACCTACGAGTGCTATGGGGTTTCTATCCACGTCCTTCCCACTCAGACCCATTCTCCTCAAGGCCTCCAGCGTCATGAGATTAGTTGAGCTTCCGGTGTCGATGAGGACTCGCTTCATTAAGACGTTTCCAATTGACAGAGAAATCACGAGGCCGTCGTGGTGGGGTGCGTCAAGACCACTGACGTCGTCTTCGCCAAAGTGTATCGCAAGATTGAAGACATCACTCTTCTCTCGCGCTGGGTGAGGAAGGGTGCTTTCTCGTACATTCCTCTTAGCTGTTGAGTAAGTGAGTCCGCACACGCTCGACCCCCCGGTGATCACATTTACGACTTTCGTCGGTACCGGCGACGCTGGCCTTCTTGCGCGTGAGGCTTCCACAACATCTGGAGGGACTTGAGCGTTTGGTGCGACTTTTGTAATCCTTCCCCGGGAGACGAGGTAAGCAATCTCTCTCCTCAGGGCTACGCACTCTTTGGTCACGTGGCCGTAATCGTCATGGAAGTCACACCACCTACTCATATCCTTATTCGGATATGGCTTTTCGTTCCTCTTTGGTCACCTAACGCCCCGTATCGTCAAAGCTATGTTCTTCACGAGGTCTTCGGGGGATATACCCAGGTTGAACTCGTCGTACTTTGGCGGCAGCGGTTTGGCCGGTTTGGTTTCGGCGACATTTACCTTCACCGCGTCGGGGTGAGGGCGTCAATATGGTTGGTCACGACGCTCTCGGCGGTGGTCTGGTGCTGCCTTCTTATCTACCCTTTCCCACACACTCGTGGGTTTTCTCATCTTCAAATCCTCCTCAAGCCTGATTTGAGCCAGGGCTTTGGTTTGCACATCCTCAAAGTTGTGACAAGGGTGTCTAGTGAGCTCTTTATAGATATCCCCGTCTTGGTTTATCCCCTGACGGAAAGCTTGCATCGGTGTTGGCACGTCACAGTGCGGGATGGAAATCTTCTCTCGTTTAAACCGGTCCAGGTATTCCCGGGTGGATTCTTCCGGCTTCTGAATAACCCGATACAAGTCACTAGACTGCTTCTCAAACCTCCGACTACTGGCGAACTGCACCCGAAACGAGTCCATTAATTCGGAGAAAGAACGGATACTTCCCCTTGGGAGATTAACAAACCACTTCAGGGCCGGTCCCGCGAGGGCGGCTCCGAACCCCTTGCACATCAATGCCTCGCGGGAATGGTATGGTACCGCACTGGTCATCATCTTCTGTTTAAATATGGCCACATGCTCGTCAGGGTCTCCCGTGCCGTCATAAGAAGTCATGCTGGGCACCGAGAACTTCTTTGGTATTTCGACTTGGACGATGTGGGGAGCGAAAGGCGACTCATCATAACCGTCAACCGCCTCCTTCTCTATGGGCCGCGGGACCCCTGGTATCTTCGATAACTGCTCGGTGAACATCTTGAATTGGTTCCGAACAATATCCTCGAGGTCTCGGGGACAACGGCGGTCCCAGTCCTCGTCATCGTCCATGGTCTCATCTTCCAAGCATCGGGGGCTAACTTCTCGCGCCGATCGTAGGCGTATGGGTGCCCTCATTCCTTCACTAACAGGGTTCCCCTGAGCGGGGGTAAATGATGGTACTCCGGGGACCGTCACTGGTGGGGTGATGAATTCTAGGCCAGGATTTCCTCCGCGGCGGCCGGTACGATTCCCAAAGGAACCTTCACCCCCGTTGCTCTGGGTTCGATCCGTCATCCTGACACGCGGGCCGACAGAGGACACGGATCGAAGTTGGGAGCGCAAACCTTCGTTATCGGCGGTTAGCTGCTCAATGCTTGCTTTGTGCTTCTCGTTGCAAGCACGCTGATCTGATAGCTCTTTTTCCAAAGCTTGGAGCCTTTGGGCAAATTCGGACAACTCGAGACGAAGGGCTGCTGATGCGTCCTGGCATGCGCCTCCCTCCTCCTCGATGCCTAATGCTTGACCACCTTCGTGAGGGTTACTCATGGTGATCCTCCGGAACTCTTTTCGATGCACAGAATCGACTCTTTTTCCGATCGTTGGGCCCCACGGTGGGCGCGAAATTGTTTTGGACAAAAATTTGATTAACAAACCTTTGCCCTAGATTGGGGCACGATCAAAATCAAAGGGAATTATCTAACTCGAATGAGCGTGGGATTCACAAGAACAAAGAGAAATGATCTCCTCAAGAAAACCGTTATCTCGTATGTTTTTGCCTGTGTTGGCTTATGCTTACAAAAATACATAATTTTCGTATATACGTCTACATTACAACGGTTATTTCCCTAATATCACGATCTCCGGATCTTTAGGACACTCCTCATAACTAACTCCCCACTTCCCGCATATATTGGAGGTTTAGAGGGCTTTCTCCTGCGTCTTCTGAACGGTCCTCTCCGCTTTGTGACGGATGCTTTCTTCCTTCCATGGAATGATTGGAGATTTCCCTATTCCAAGACCCCCTCTCGTTTGGCCCGGTTGATGATTTCTTCGCGTATTCATGGGCTTGAATTACCAGATGGGCCGGTGGATTTTTGGGCCTAACAATACCTCCAGGGTAAGTAAGGGGGTGTTACAATTAGTAGTTTTTGTTATCTTTAGAGAAAATGAGAGCGAGAAGAGAGGATGAAAATTCTTGTATGTATTGATTGTATGATGATGGATACACGAGTTCTTATATGCTAATACATGTAGACTTTTTTTACATCCAGATTTAATGAATCATAGAGCTACAACTAGCTACAAGAGGAGCGTGCTCTGTTTCAATTCTGTTACAACCACTTGATGATGTGGCAATGGACGTGTGTGTTTTAGTTGGCTGCACTTGCTTCCTGGTGGTTAACTCCCGTATCTCATCACCCCCCTCAAACTGGTGGCATGTGGAATGACACCGAGTTTGTCTAGAAGAGAAGGCATGTTGTATCCTGGCAAGGATTTGGTGAGGATGTCTGCAAGCTGGTGTTTTGTAGGAATATGATGTAAGGAAATCATGCCATCAATCAAACGTTCACAAACATAATGACAATCAAGATCAATATGCTTCGTGCATTCATGAAAGACAAAATTACGAGCAATGTGAGCAGCTGCTTGGTTATCACAATGCACTGGTACAGGCGTGATGCCATTGACATGAAATTCAGCAAGGAGACGAGTAAGCCAGGCTAACTCGATCTGTGCAAACTCTACGCAAGGATCTATATTCTGATTCTGTGGAAGAAAGTGAGATTGTGGTTTGCTCCTTTGATTTCCAGGAGATGGGACTGTCGCCTAGAAAGATAACAAAACCATAAACAGATCGCCTTCTCAAAGGACACGAGGCCCAATCGGCATCACAGAAGGCTTGAAGAGCAAATGAAGAATCACCATTTAGAAACAAGGCTCTATGAATTGTTCCTTTTAGATATCTCAATGTATGAATAGCAGCCTTCATGTGTAATTCAGTTGGAGTCTGCATGAATTGACTTAGAAATTGTACTGAAAAGGCAAGATTAGGCCTTGTATGTACCAAAAAGTTGAGCTTTCCTACTAATTTCTTGTAGTCAGTACGATTAGGAAGAGGAGGGTTGTCTTGAAACACAGATTTTTATGTAAATCCAGAGGACTAACCACAATGCTGTTGTCTTGACAATCAAATTCTTTGATGATTTCTTCTATGAACTTTTGTTGATGCATTAACACTCTATTAGAAGTTATGGCGAATTGAATGCCCAAAAAATAATGAAGTTGGCCCAAATCCTTGATTCTGAATTCCTGATCCAAAAATGCTTTCAAACCAGTAACCTCAGAAGTATCATTTCCTGTAACGACCACATCATCAACATAAACAACCACATATGTGTAATTGGAGAAAAGAGAATAATCATTTAAGGACTGCTTGAATCCCCTTGTTCTCAAAGCTTGAGACAGTTTTGAGTACCACTGGCGGCTTGCTTGTTTAAGTCCATATAAAGACTTTTTCAGCTTGCAAGCCTTGCCTTTTTCTACTTCTAAACTAGGTGGAGCACTCATAAACACTTCATGAAGATCTCCATGAAGAAAAGCGTTATTAACATCCATTTGAGCTATTTCCCATCCATTTTTTTATTGCAAAAGTCACCAAGACTCTAATTGTAGTCATCTTGACAACAGGAGAGAAGGTCTCTGTGTAATCAATCCCTTCCTTCTGTGTAAAACCTCGAACTACCAACCGAGCCTTATATCTCTCAATACTACCATTTGCTTTGTGTTTAACCTTGAACACCCACTTGCAACTGATTGGTTTCTTTCCTTTTGGTAAGTCCACAATATCCCAGGTTTGATTAGCTTCTAAGGCTAGGAACTCTTGAGTCATTGCTTGTTTCCATTCAAGAAATTTGCAAGGATCAATGTAAGATGAGAGTTCAGTGGTGGGAGGCAAAAGGCTAGAAGAAGGAAAATGTGGAAATTTAATAGTGATAGTAAGGGTATGACAACAAATATGATCTGATAACATGTTAGATTTCTGGGTCTGAAGAACGGGTGACGTGTCGAGGGTTTTTTACCACTTAGCATATAAAGTCGGGATTCACCATTTTTACCCAAAAGCTTAGGCCATTTGGTAGGGGCTTCACACCTCCTTATATGCTAGTGGATCTTTCATCTTTGTACCCTCCCACCGATGTGGGATAGGTATTTTTTCCAACACGCCCCCTCAAGTGGTAACTAGCCTGGCCTAGTTAGCACTTGAACAATTTTTTTTCGGACGGGTTTGCGTTTAAATGCTAGCCCGTTTTTCTGTTTTTTTTACCAGGAAAACCGGACCCGGACTAAACCTGGCTCTGATACCGTGTTATCTTTGGAGAAAATGAGAGCGAGAAGAGAGGAAGAAAATTCTTGTGTGTATTGATTGTATGATGATGGATACAAGAGTTCTTATATGCTAATACATGTAAATTGTCTTGCTACAACTAAGAGGAGTGTGCTCTGTTTCAATTCTGTTACAACCACTTGATGACGTGGCAATGAACGCCACTGAACTTGCTTCCTGGTGGTTAACTCCCGTATCTCATCAGTTTTACTATATGTTATTGGGTGTTTTTTGGTAGTTTTCATCTAATGAGTAGTCTTTTGTAAATTTGCCTATTTTGCGAGGCCTTTTCGTAATTGTTCAGTATAATACTATGCAGTATGAATCTATATATGCATGCAATTGCTATCGAAGCTACAATGTATACGGGTGATGCCTTCTTCATGGATTGGTATTTGCGAAATCTCTCCACATCGACCCAAACCGATTGTGAAACAACTCAACAACACCTCTTGCTCTCATTCATCTCTCGCATTTGAAAAAGTAATTACCAAATCAGGATACAGATATGAGAGAGCCAGGTTAGTACAGCGTTTCTTCGCACTCGATTAATTCTGTCTATTTGATTTGCTTTCTTTTTATTTGTAGTTTATCGGCATTTCGATTTCATTTTTACGATATTGAGTGATACCTAATCCAAGATCTCGGTTAATTGAATTGCAATTCGAGTTAAAAATGCCTCGAAGATTACTGAATTGTGACGATTTCATCGTGAAATAGCTCTTTTCGTCTTGTCGATCTGTGTGCGACAATTCGCTGATAGATGTAGGGTTCCACGATTATAGGTTCGAATTCTCGAAACTTGCAATCGAACTGTTCGGAAATTCTTGTGTGTATGATTTGAAATTCCAGAAATCAATCCCCTTGTTTTGTGAATTTCAATTCCGTTCAGGTCTGGTTTCACACTACTGAACTGTGAATTCTTGAAATAATCCTTCGTTCATTACCAGATTCAATTGGAATGTTTTGCAGTTTGAACTCTGGACGAAGCAACATTTAACAAAAATCCACTGATATTGAGAGGTGATTGATTCAGGTCCTAAAAGGTGTCTAAAGCCTTAGATCAATGTCTGGAACACAGCAAAATGTACTAGAAATCAAGTTCCGGTTAACAGACGGAACCGATATAGGTCCTAAAAGGTTTCCAGCTGCTACAAGTGTTGCTACTTTGAAGGAAAGCATCCTTGCCCAGTGGCCTAAAGGTATTTTCTGATAAGTTAAATTTGCTTTATTGTTATATAATTTACATTAGATTCTGTGCTTGCATAACTAGGAATCATCTGACAAACTTTAGCTGATAAAGTATGCTGTTGTTGCACATTGAGTGTCACATATGGTCTGAATTGATCCATAACAAGAAAGGTATTTGATGGGCAATTACAGTAAGTATTCATGTAAACATCTGGTTTTTGTTAACAGTCAAATCGGATACAGTGAAGTGGAAAATATATAAAACTATAATTTATGTTGTTTTAAATGTGTTGATGAGTGGTGTAAATATGTGTCAATAAAAGTTACATAAATGATGAAACCAAATATGTAAATGTTAAATGCAGAGGAAGGAAGTTATAGCTCGCAATGCCAATAACTTTTGCTGATCTTCATCCAGTAGGATTATCACTCTACTGTTATTTCTTCTGGCATTTTGAAGTGATTTTGATTTGATATTGAGTTCTGTACTCTTAAACTTGCTTGTATTGGATGATTTACTTCACCTCAAAGTACTATAGTTTGTATTCTTGGTCTCTTCCACTTTATCTCTTGCTACTGACTGCATGGTATTTACCTCTACTGTTACTAGTTACCATTATTGATTGATACTTAATTCACCTGTTACAGTTTCCTTGGATGCATTCTGAAAGAAATTTGAATACAAGTATCTATAAGATTAAATCATGGAAAGGATAAACTACAAGATTTACTGAATAAAATGTTCCTTTTTCACAATATTACTCATTAAACAAGAAATTGTAAAAAGCACTTGCAAAACATTCTTTGTTAGCAAGATCACCCTTATGTCATAATCTGTAAGCTAACCACTATTGAAGAATCAAAGACCCAAAAAATGCTCCTTTGTATTTCAACTGATTTTTCTTTATAACAGCTCCCTAAATGTTCTTACAGGAGTGGCCTTTTGCTAACAGAGCCATCTTCAAAAAAAAACTATTTAAATAGTAGTTGTTTATTGTTTACCTTTATGTAATTGACATTGAGTTTCTAATTTTCTATTACCCTCTTTGCTCTCGTTTCCATTCTAACTTTGCGCTTACAATCTCTCTGTTTTGTGCAGACAAGGAGGACGGTCCAAAGACAGTGAAAGAAGTCAAGTTAATAAGCTCTGGAAGGATTTTGGAGAACAACAAAACAGTAAAAAGTTGTCGAAGCTCGTTATATGATCTCCCCGAGGGAGTCATGACAATGCATGTCGTGATTCAGCGGCCTTCTACAGAGAAAGGTATAGTGCTTCTTGCTATTGGCACAATGGCAATCTAGTTTCTGTTTGGATAATGCAGTATAATAATACATTATATGGCAATATTGCATTAAGATACATTTTGCATTATAATGCGTAATCCAAACGCGCCCCTAAGCTCTTATTCACTACATTGGCAATCAAGTAACGCGGTTTTCTTCTATGACAGATAAGAAAACGACTCATCCTCTAGACCACAACAAGTGTGTTTGCATTATAATGTGATTTTCCTTGATCACAGAAAGGAAAGGCCATCCCCCTGTTTGGAATTGGTTATTTGATTCACTTTCTTTCTCTCTTTTTTGGCCTACATTAAGGCATGCTGATTATTGCTTATTCATTGCTTCAATAATCGTTCGGGCATGTGCTTAGGTTGGTTGTAAACATGCTCGATGTGGCTATTTGATGTGAGAAGAAACAAGGGCAGTTGCCATTTTCAATTCTTTACATTGGTGAATCTGATTGATCAACATGGCATGTTTCATTTGATGTGAAAACGAATCTTTTGGCGGCGACATGAAACTTTGTATGTGTAATTGATCAAATTCCACATCAGAAAGGATGTGAAAAAAGCTGATATATGGTTATCTCTGACTCTAATGATAACCCAAATGACATTCTTATAATTCTCTTGATTTGCTCATGGTTACTTCATACTTGTAAAGAGTACAATACTTGAAGAAATGAAGAATAGAGGTACTTGTGTTAAAGCAACGTGTTTCTTAACTAGTTTAGTTCTCAAAAATAGAATGCAATCAAATAGCATGTTTGGCTCGTTACAAAGGATTCATGTTTGTAATTGAAACATTATCTGCAATGAAGTTGATTGTTGGCAATCTGGCGCATAGGCCAAAAAAGGCACTCGAACTCGAATTAACTTTTATGACTTCCAAAAAATTACTACAGTACTTTTTAACCAGTGTCTATTAATGTTAGCTAAATCACATTAATTCGCGTGTTGTCCTACAAATAATTAAGGTGGAGTTTTAATAAACTTCACCGGAACAAGACCGCAAAAAATTATAACTTTTGAGTTTTCATGACATAGACAAATTTGACATAAAAATTCAACTACTAGTTCTCATGTAAGAAACACTTATCCTCAAATCACTTCTTAATTTTCCATAGCTATAGCAACTACCATTAAATACAAGGTAGTTTAGACTCCGTTGGCTCATCCTAATCGAATTGGGCGAGAAATCTAAAAAAAAATCCCTCTTTGTATCATTTATGAATTTGTAAGTATAATTTAAATTGAGATGAATTCGGAAAAATTCTGAAAAATTTCATAGATGCCTTACCACCCTAATAATTTGAATTATTTATCTCAATTAAATCACTAAAATCTAACATTTTAATTTATATTAATAAAAAATATCAAATTACGAACCTAAAATATCCGAACCAGACGTCAATTTACACGGAAAATACGTGTGTGAACCGGAGGCGGAGATAACAGTTTCACCGTATCATTCCAGCCATCATTCTCCACTCCGTTTTTGGCTTCTTCGTCTTTCTCCTTCTCTCTTTCACTCGAAGCTACTCGAAACCTCGCTCTCTTTCTCGATTCACACGCAAAGCCATACACTTTCTAGCGCTTCTCCGCTCAATTTATGTGCATCCTCCTCGATTAGCTTTCAACTGAGTTTGCTCTCACTCTCAACGATTACATCGATCCATGGCGTCCACGACGTCGTTTCTTCCCGGCGCTCACCTCCGGCTTCCTCCTCTTCATTCCTCTACTGCTTCCGGTCGCAGAAATGCTTTGCGCATTCGGTCCATGAACCCTAGCCCTCTCAATTCGGCTTCGTCCTTCAAATTGAGGAGTTTTTGCAACGTTCCTGTTCATCGGAATCTTAGCGGACTCCGATGGAGCAGTTCGAGTTCTTCGAGGTCGCTTGTTGTTCGCTGCGAAGCTTCTCCTAGCGGGAGGGTACTTTTCTGCTCTTTCGATTTACTGATATTTCAATTGTAGATGATTTTGGTTTTTGTGAAAGAGTGGTTGATGTTAGGTTGATTTATAATGCAGATTACTCAACAAGACTTCACGGAAATGGCGTGGCAAGCAATTGTTGCTTCTCCGGAAGTGGCGAAAGAGAACAAGCATCAGATTGTGGAGACTGAGCATTTGATGAAGGCTCTATTGGAGCAGAAGAATGGGCTTGCTCGCCGCATTTTCTCCAAGGCTGGGGTTGACAATACCCGACTTTTAGAGGCAACTGACAAATTTATCCAACGTCAACCTAAGGTAATTTCAGCATTTCAAATGCAGAAGTCTTTTGTTAAATTGCACTTTTTTCTGATCTTATTCAAGCCAATTGTGGCACCATAAAACCTGTGGCACCATAATTGGCATGAATTAATGATTGTATGAGTTATATGAAACAGGAAATTGTCATGCAAGTTTTTTGTTTATGAGGCCTTTCTAGTCAATTGGAATGCTCAATTTGGTTTACTAATCCTTATGTTTTTATGCACCAGGTTATTGGTGAATCTTCTGGTTCTATGTTAGGACGAGATTTGGAAAACTTGATTCAGAAAGCAAGGGATTTTAAGAAAGAGTATGGCGACTCATTTGTGTCCGTGGAGCATTTAGTTCTAGCTTTTGCTCAAGACAAGAGATTTGGCAAGCAATTGTTCAAAGATTTCCAACTTTCGGAGAAGTCATTACGATCTGCACTTCAGGCTGTTAGGGGAAAACAATCAGTTATTGATCAAGGTAAATGTCTGTTGCTATGTTTTGTGATTGCTGCCTGCTTTTCTATTTGAATATCTACTTTCCTATTTGTTGTCAATGCTCATATATAATCCAAAATAGAGTGTAGTTTACCACAATCGCGTTGTGTGTGGCTAAATATTTGCCTTGGCATTTTGCAATCTAAAAGCCTTTGCCTTTTTGTTTGTAGATCCTGAAGGGAAATATGAAGCCTTGGAAAAGTATGGTAAGGATCTGACGGCAGCAGCTAGGGAAGGAAAGCTTGATCCTGTCATAGGTAGAGATGACGAGATACGGAGATGTATCCAAATCCTTTCCAGAAGAACAAAGAACAACCCTGTATTGATTGGTGAGCCAGGTGTTGGTAAAACTGCAATTGCTGAAGGGTAGGTTACAAAGGCTTTATTTGTAAATTATATGTCAATCTGATCATATACTTGGGTTTGAATTAAAATGCATGCCTAGTGTTTGCATTTTTCGTCTTCGCTGATTACTAAACTTGCATTGCCGCAAATGATGCTTTTTTTGCTCATAGCTAGTTGAGATTACATGAAATTGTGTTCTAATTTCTACTAGTAGAAATGGAGTTAAAATACTGATGCTATAATTGTTTTTGTCTTGGAAACAGGCTTGCCCAAAGAATTGTTGAAGGTGACGTACCTCAAGCCTTAATGAACCGCAAGGTAGGTTTTCTCTCTTTCTTCATTGCGAGCTAATGTTGTGGACATCGGTGGTTTGAACATGCATGACTTTGAGCATTTGTCCTCTGTTGATATTGAATCTAGTATCTTCGTAGCACTTTTTCTTATGTAAATTATAATTTATGCTGAAATATTTAGAAAAGTTTCAATATAGTCATTGTTATCTGTGCGTGTGAACTCACATCTTAGATTTGCATGGTTCTGGCTACATGTTTTATTGTATGTATTTCTTTCAAACGCTTTGTAATGTTTCCTTCATTTTCTTACAATCTCTTCAGTGTAGAACAGCATAGTGGAAAATAAATTATGCAATTATATTTATAGAATTGATTATTTACATATGTATTTGCAGCTAATATCACTTGACATGGGTGCACTCATAGCTGGAGCCAAGTACCGAGGAGAATTTGAGGATAGGCTGAAGGCTGTATTGAAGGAAGTCACAGATGCAGAAGGACAAACAGTCCTTTTCATTGATGAGATCCACACAGTTGTTGGAGCAGGTAATAGATGCATTGCACTTCTTTTTACAAATTAGTATCTTTGAGGATTAAATACTTTGATTCTACTATAAACCAGTATAGGCCAACTTAGTGTAATGATTATCAATTCAGGTGCTACTAATGGAGCAATGGATGCTGGTAATCTTTTGAAGCCCATGCTTGGTCGTGGAGAGTTGCGATGCATTGGTGCAACTACTTTAGATGAATACCGTAAGTATATTGAAAAAGATCCAGCTTTAGAGCGGCGTTTCCAACAAGTTTATGTTGATCAACCCAGTGTAGAAGATACAATATCCATATTGCGTGGGTTACGAGAAAGATATGAACTACATCATGGTGTACGGATTTCTGACAGTGCGCTTGTAGAAGCTGCTATTCTTTCAGATCGCTACATCAGTGGACGCTTTTTACCTGACAAAGGTAACATGATTTGTTGAAGTGCATATTAGTGGATTTTGTTGATAAAGATTATTCTCGTTTACCTTGGGTAAATATTTACTCATAGTTGAGCAAGAAGTATTTTTTTACTTAAATAAACATATTGTTTTAGTTGAAAATTTTATGGGTGGCTATTGGTTTTTGGTTTACAAAAATCAAGTGTTTTTTTATAAATATACTCATACTGCCTAGTTACTAGGCAGTATGTACTAGGCCCTAGTACATAATAGAGGATAAATTATATTTTCTAGAGAGTGAAAAAGAGTTACTTTTGATATTTTCTTCCCCTCTCTTTCTTTGGTTTACTGCTTTCTGACAACAACTGATGATTTCTTTTACAGCTATTGATTTGGTTGATGAGGCAGCAGCTAAGCTCAAAATGGAGATTACTTCAAAGCCTACAGCACTAGATGAGATCAATCGATCTGTATTGAAACTTGAAATGGAAAGGCTTTCTCTTGTGAATGATACAGATAAAGCCTCAAAAGACAGGCTCAACCGCCTTGACACAGAACTGTCACTGTTAAAGGAAAAGCAAGCTGAATTGACCGAACAGTGGGAGCATGAAAAAACTGTTATGACCCGCATACAATCAATCAAAGAGGAGGTTTGTGGTTATTTTGTTTAGAAATCCTTATTTTCTTCTTGGTTCTTGAGGGGATTCTAAAGCACAATCACTAAAGCCATCTTATTTATGCAGATTGACAGGGTGAATGTTGAGATCCAGCAAGCTGAGAGAGAATATGATCTTAATCGTGCTGCTGAACTCAAGTACGGTAGCCTAAACTCTCTGCAACGCCAACTTGAAAGTGCAGAAAAAGAACTAGACGAGTACATGAAATCTGGAAAGTCAATGCTGAGGGAGGAAGTCACAGGAAGTGACATTGCTGAAATTGTTAGCAAGTGGACAGGAATTCCGGTATCCAAACTACAACAATCAGAGAGAGAGAAACTTCTGTATCTAGAAGAAGAGCTCCATAAACGTGTTGTGGGCCAAGACCCGGCAGTGACAGCAGTAGCTGAAGCCATCCAACGCTCCAGAGCCGGTCTCTCAGATCCTGGCCGTCCAATTGCTAGTTTCATGTTTATGGGTCCCACTGGAGTTGGAAAAACAGAGCTTGCCAAAGCATTGGCTTCCTACTTGTTTAATACCGAAGAGGCCCTTGTGAGAATAGACATGAGTGAGTACATGGAGAAACATGCCGTTTCAAGGCTAATTGGTGCCCCTCCCGGTTACGTAGGGTACGAGGAAGGAGGCCAGTTAACTGAGATTGTTCGTAGAAGGCCGTATGCAGTAATCTTATTTGATGAGATAGAGAAGGCTCATTCTGATATATTTAATGTGTTCCTTCAGATTCTTGATGATGGAAGAGTGACCGACTCACAAGGCCGAACTGTGAGCTTTACTAATACTGTCATTATTATGACATCAAATGTTGGGTCTCAGTATATACTCAATAGTACTGATGATGAGAATGGGTCAAAGGAGCTTGCTTATGAGACTATTAAGCAAAGGGTCATGGATGCTGCTAGGGCAATCTTTCGTCCGGAGTTCATGAATCGTGTTGATGAATACATTGTGTTCCAGCCTCTGGATCGTGAACAGATCAACAGCATTGTTAGATTACAGGTATGTACCTCTGTTTCCTTTTGCTTTTGCACTTGTTTTCAGACTGAAATTGTACATATATGTGTGATATTTGTTTTTGTTTTTTCTAGTTTGAGATGAAATTATAAACCTTGATTGATAAATGATACACGGTTTCTGACTAGAGAATTTTGGACATTCATCTTAGACGACCTGACTAACCAAGCAATTGCTTTTTAGTTTCAAGCATATAGAATGGTAATGAGTATCTTTGAGATTGCTTGAATTGATTATAGCCATAGGATAAGAATCCAAATTTAGATTTGATTTTTTGAATTTATTGACTTTAGGTTCTCAAAACTTCTTTCATGGAGTTTACCTTTTATAATTTGGGTGTTAGTTTTTTAAACTAAGTTCTTAGAAAGATTGTTGATTATAAGCATCAAATTGTTTTATTCTCTTTTCTTCTTTTTTTTTTCTGTACATAATATACTAAAAAAAATAATTGTTGAATGTCAAGCAAATTATTCATCCTTCATATGCATAAATCTAACTCAAATTTGTTGTATCGTCCAGCTGAAACGAGTACAACAAAGGATTGCAGACCGTAAGATGACGATCCAAGTGAGCGAAGCTGCAATCGAGCTGCTTGGAAGCCTCGGGTACGACCCGAATTACGGGGCTAGGCCGGTGAAGCGGGTGATACAACAACACGTGGAGAATGAGATTGCAAAGGGCATCTTGAGAGGCGAATTCAAGGAAGAAGACACAATTCTCGTTGACACAGAGCTCACCGCGTTCTCAAACGGGCAGCTTCCTCAACAGAAACTGACCTTCAAAAGACTCGAATCTGATTCAGGTTCTTCCTCAGGGGCTGAATCTCAAGAAGCGTTTTCAAAGTTGTAAGGTGATGGTTGAGCCCAAAATTGCGTTTTTTGTGAGCTGTTGAAGTGATGTGCATATTACAGAAGACTTGTATGGCATTGAGAAGCAAATAAGCTCTGTGAAAGGCAATTTTATAGTTCGCGGAATATAATTGATCGATAAATTAATGATAAAATAAACTAGTATTTGCAACTAGCCCAAATCTGCTTGGAATCTCGGTGTACCATGGAGCAATGTTGGATTCATCATTCATTGTAAGTTGTAACACAACTTCAATATGACAATATGTATCATGTCGTCCAATACAAAGTTCAATCCTTAGATTTGATGGAAAAGAAAATGTAATCCCTAGTTTGTTTTCGATTTGGGATTGTTTTTAACCTACTCTCAAGTCTCAACTTTCTTATTTTTTGAGCAAACCTATAGTGTTGATCTTTTGGTACACTTTGACTAGTATGGTTTGACAAAAACAATGGAAAAATCTATTTCACCTAATTGAAGTGGACCAGACAATCCCAATACTAGAACCACACTAACACATCAATTTGCTGTCGTAAAACATTCAGCACACAATGTAAAGGATTCTGGATTCTTCACATGAAGACCTGACCCTAATTCTCTGGATATTCGACTGGGATCACTGGATCAGTCATTGAAAAAATCCAGTTGATACATGGTGTAAATAGCTGGATCTGATATCCGACCCGAAATAGCGGGATCAGATATCCGAATATGAACCGTAAATTGCCAATTACACTGGATTATTTAATATAGAGAACATAACTATAGCAGATTAGCCGGTTCATAACACACTTTTTACAGTAATAATAAAGCTAAGGCACACCTAATACAAAGCCTGCATAACAAGAGATTACAACGTATTAAGACAAACTAGTTGGACACGGTAGAGATCTGAGACTCCCAAGGGCAAAGATCCGATTCACAGCTAACAGTATCAGCGTTGCGATTATTAAGCGTATCAATGTTACCGTTTGTGATGCCGGAGTTGTTGCGTGGATCGAATCCCATGCCGAAGAGAGGATTGTTGGCTCCATGGACTGTAAATGATGGTGAGATGTTTGCTGCACGCGAGAGATTGTGAGTGTTTAGCAGCTGAGGTGAAGCCAAGTGGTGGTTCTGTAGAAGACTGTTCAGATTGCATGATAATGTGCCGTGGGTGACCATCTCCTCGGCTAATTTCACCTGAAATTTGATTGATTCAAGATTTCAAGTCAAGAAAGAATATGTATATTCCAATATAATGCGAGGTCAACCATGATTCAAACAGATATGTGAAGCATAACTTAAAACGGGTTTTCTAACCTATGCTCTCGTAAGTTAAGAACCCTTGTTTGGAAGGATTATGTTAGATTGTACTTATGCAGGGTTATTTAATTTTTTAGTTTCAACTAATGGGATTCTTAGCCTATACCCTAAGACCAAAATTAAAAAGATTTTTTATTTGTCTTCTATCATTTGCATTTCTACTGTTGTCTATGTAGGAGTCTTATACTTGACATTATCTAGGTCAATTTGATATGATGTAAATTCAGACCAAATCTAGAAAAGACAAATTATAAAAGCTTATTTCAGCAGAGTTTGAAACTCTCCACCCTAGAGAGAGATCAAACCTTGGCTCTCAAGGCTTCAACATCAGATTTAAGCACTCGGTTGTCAGTACTAGCATCTCTTAGCTGTTGGTTGGCTTCTGTGAACTGCTTGCAGAGATTGTCATTTTTACCACTGAGTAGCTCAACCTGAGAGAAAATGTTCCAAATCAAACAACTGGTGCTTATGTGACAAGTAACACTACTCAATACACAATGCATGTCAGTGAAAACCAAATGTTATCATTACATGTTTTTTCTACTAGCCCATCCTCTATTCACTATTAAAGTATTAGAATATAAAATATATTCTTCTTGTTTAATTCACATATAATTAGAAAAACTGTAATATACCTGCAGCTCCAGTTCTGTCAGATGAGCTTGCCTTCTTTTCCTTGATCGCCTAGCTGATTCTCGATTTGAAACCTTCCTGTAAAGTGTAAAACCATGAAAGTTTCATATGAGCTTGATCAACAAGGCAGAACATGGTTAAGTTCTACCTCTATTGAGTTAAATTTACCTCCTAATGCGTTTCAAATCACCAGGATCATTGCTCTGTCCACATGGACCAGCCTCGATCTCTGCATCATCATCATCTTCATCTGATTGCTCCCCGGAGGAGCCACTATTAGCAGGCCTTGCCTTGGTGTCTTCTGTATGTGCTGTTAACTTTGAAGTTGGGGTGCCAGCTGATCATTTATTAAATAAAAGAAATCAAACGACACTCAAAACTCAAAAGTGTTCAGAATCTGCAAACGGCTTTTTCTTACCACAAAATGACGATTGGGAATCAATGGCTGAAACACATGGTTGCAACTGAGTAATGCTTGGAGACCATAGAGGGGACTCAGAAAGTCTGCCACGTGGGAGGCCCTTTTGTTGTTCCTGTTTTAACAATGAAGAAATAGAGTTGATTAAATTCAATTATCCAAACCTAAAGGTCATATACTGGAATGAGAGATGAAGAACAAAATCTGCCCTCCCCAAATCCACTAAGCACTTCAGCAACATCAGGATACGATATAATCCCTTAATGATGTTTGGTTTGAAAGTGATCGGGATTCAGCTGATAATGATTACTGCCTTCTATCCATATTCTTAGGCTTATTTGAAATTATGAGCATGAATAAGACTGTAAGGTAGTGATGAATAAAGCTTCCTGAGTATACTGTTAGATTGAAAGATTCTGAAATTTGATTCATAAATATCATAAATCATACTTCTTATTCAACTAATAAGATGGCACTAAAATGCCCCCCTGTAAAACAGAATATAGCACAAGGTATTTTGGTTAACAACGCCTGATTTCAGTGAGAGAAGTCGGAAGAACATAATAAAATCAGAATATAAGATCTCCAAATATTCTCACTCAACATTCACTACAATCAAACTAGATAATCTCATATTCTCCTTCACGGCAATTTGAATCATAATCAATTCAGATTTCAGAAAACAATTCAAATAGTAAAACCCTTGCCAAGTCTTCTAACATCCGATTTTAGTAAAGTAGAGTTTCATATGGATCAGAAACCAATCACGCACATTCTTAAACCACCTTCACGCTCTCAAGAAAGCAATTTCTTCAAACAGTACAAAAAAACCTAAAACGACGAAGCTAAAAGCCTAGAGATCACTTTCATGGCGATCGATCAACAAAGCCTAAAAAGCTAAAAAACGAATTGCATCAAATCGGATTTACTAACCGCGTTTCCGAACCGGAATCCGAGATCGGCGGCCGAAAGATCACCGCCGTAGTTATCTCCGAAGCTGAAGAGCCTAGCGTCTCCGTTGGTGCGCGCACCTCCACCGCCGATCGCCGACGGCTGTCCCTGGCGCAAGAGCTGCTCGAGCTCCATCTGGAGCTGCCGCTGCTTGATATCACCGCCTGCGAATCCGCCAATGTTCTTGGGATTCATCTCGATCTATGGTTGTTGCTTCGCCGAGAAGACAAAGGAGAGAGTGAGGGAAAGAGGAAAGGGGGGAGAGAAGTGCGAAGGTGAGTCAGTTTGATATAGAAATTTGGAGAAAGAGGAGAGAGAAAAGGAAGAGTAGGAAAAGAGGAAGGCGACGAGAGTGAGGACGTGGAAGGGGGAGTTTTGGGGCCCACGTGGCGGTACGTTTTTTATTATTTTTGTTTTGACTATTATGCCCTTAAGCATAGGGCAGTATTTTCCAAGGTTGACATTTGACTGACGAATGCCGACTTTGGTTGTTTCACTTGTGAGTAGAAATGGAGTTTTGGATTAAAAGTGATTTTTAGTGTCTTGAAAAACGTAAAAAACAGAGAGAGTTGTATGGATATCAAGAGGATTAAAAGTGGATTTTGAGTAGAAAGGAATTTTATGGTGAAAGTGAAACAAGGCCCATGGTCGAGGTTCAATCGACCATATCAAAGTCGGCATTCGTCCGTTGGAATTTATGCCTTGGCGCCACCAAGGGGCGCAAAATGTTTGGCGCCCTCTATTCTGTTTTTTTTTTTTTCTCTTTTTTTTGAAGCAAACTTTTTTTTCAACTAGTGTTTCTATATTGAAATATTTGTCGCATGACCAAATCCAAATGAGTCTATGTTTGTAATTCGTGTTTTTTGTTGTGGAGGAAAGCGGCGAATCAAGAATTGTCTATATAGGAGGCAAACTTTTAACAAATATAATGTAAAAAAAGTTATATAATTATTAAATAGTTAATTAATTAATAATTACATTTAAATCCACAAATATTGAAAATCCTAATAGCATATTCAATGGTTGGAAAACCCTATTTGGTCATCAATTAAAATATTATTTCTTTTTGATTTTTTATCTAATACCCAAATTCACATTCAAAATAAATTATGGTGCAAATGCCACTTGTCATTATGTAAGGCATTGTCCAAAACTAGTTTTGGTCATCACCATGCCCAATTTTCATTTGGTCATCACCCTCTTTCTTACATTTATTATTTTATTATTGTCTCTCTCTTTGATGCCCAAGATTTTAGGCAACCATTGAGAGTACTCTAAGTAGAAAATGCCCAATCCCGATTGCTCTTTGAGGAACATATTTGTCCTTGTTAGAGTTATTGACCACCCCTTTATAGCAATATTATAGTTGTCCTTCCACACAACCCTCAATAACCTTTTCCATGATCGAGGTTCAATCGAGGCACGTTAGATCTTGGGTTGGCTAGGCCCTCCTCTGTGTCCTCTTTTAGAATCTTCTCTCTCTCGTGAGTCACCAACTCATCAAAGTTTAGCTCCATGGAAGGTTAAGCAACACCTTTAGTCGACATTTCTTCCTTTGTTCCCGGTGGAGAACAAGCTTGATTTCTCGTTAAACCATTTGTTTGTAAATGGATAACAGATAGACACTAATATAGAGTATCCATAATTCTATACTTGAAGAAGGAGGCTATTGAAGGAAGTACTTGGGACATAAAATAAAGCGTTTCATGTTTAAAATATTTGTATCCCTAAAAGTAATTTGAATCTATAATTGTTATAAAAGACATCCTTTATTTGCAATACAAATATTCCAAGGCAAAACCCTTAAGGTCAAAGATCTCTTTTTGGTAGATGTTTTCAAATTTTAAATCTCATAAAGAGAGTTTAAATTTACTAAGTTAAACTCTTGACTTGTTTTTGCAAAAAGGTGAGTTTTTTTTTGGATAAGAATAGAAGCTTAGGTTTTCATAAACAATGAAAAAGATTGGGTTTAGAAAAAGAAATATTCCGGCTTTGAGAAAGTTATCATCTTATAAATCCCAACTTATACGGTTCTCCTATATGGGTTTTGTAACATCCCCGACCAAAGTGCATACGTCATTCTGCATTCATATAAGATTAGTAACATATGGATAGCATAGTGACATGATATATAGTGAGTTTTTAAAAGTAATATTTATTTTCTAATTAAGTTTATTATATTTTAAAAAAAGTTTTTAAGTAAAAATTAATTAATAATTATTTTAAAGGTAAAGTTTGTAGTAAAGGAGATTTGAGGGTGAAAAGTGTGATTTTTTATAAGTTTTGCCGACCTACGTATGTTGATATATATGAATGATTGTTCTCATACTTTCATTTCAAAAGGAACCAAAAAAAAAATAGAAACGAGAATATAGATCAAAAAGAGGAGAGAAGTAAATGTTGAATTTTGTTGTTTTGTTGGATCTGGTACAAGATTTGTTCTATCGGATTTTAATCCTGAAGTAAAAGCTTGATTTGGTAAGTTTTTAATTAGTTAATGGTTTATCTGGATTTTATTGATTTTTTCAGATCTAGATCTACCGTTACTTTTGATTTGAAAATCAGTCGATTTATAGTTCTCAGAGGGTGTTTTCGATATCAGATTTATATTCGGTAAAAGATTTCAGAGTAATTTTACGGGTTTGCCTTGTAATGATATTAGGGAGCCCTTTGATCAAGTTTTTCAAAAAGGTTTGAACTAGAAAAATGTTCTTCTATATATATAGTTTATGTTGTCAAGTTTTAAAGGATTTGGAATTATGCACAAGAAGTTATAATGCATTCTGGCATTTCATTGCATTTGGGGTTAGAGTTTGTAAGAGTAAATAGCCTAATTTGCATTGGGTTATATATAGGAGCACAAGTCATAGATTATGGTCAGAGACAAGGGGAAGAGAAATAGTATCTGTCTTGAACAGGTGAGTATAGACCGGAGATTCAACCCTATGTGCTATATGGATATATTGATATATGATATATGTGCTATATGGATATATGTGCTACATGAGCTATATGGATATATGTGTTTTATATGATAACTTTGAAATTTTCAGAGTTGTTTGCACATAAAGTATGTTAACAGATGGCATATGATATATGGTTACATGATGCACTTGATTGCATAGCATATTGCAATGAGATTAAAAGGACCTGTGACTGTCTTGCCCTGAATTTGTATACAAAAGAGACCTACGGGTCATACATGAGGCCTAAGATGCCTAAGAGATGGTATATGAGCAAATGAGGCCTAAGATGCCTAAAAGTCGGTAATGAAGGTAATGGAAAAAAAAGGAAAAGAAAAGGAAAAGTTGGTATATGGAAAAGAGTCGGTAATGGAAACCCGGGGCAGATTCAGGCTTGAACAGTTCATAGAATAATGAATCGGATACATCGGCATTTGCATTTGCATAGTAAATTCCTATATGACATATGTATAATATGTATGTATATGTACATGGACTAAATGTTTGACTCTGTGTGAAATAATTGATGATGGTTTATATTCACTGTTTATGCGACTCACGTAAATCGCAAAACAATTTTTTTAGGTTCAGCTAGATTTTACTGACGTGTGTCTCTGTTAGAGGTCACATTCATACAGGTCGGTCGCCTGAAGCTCAATGCAACCTTCTCCTCCTCATTTTGCATCATAGACATATGGGTTGTAATAGAAGTTAGAGTAATAGATGTTTTAGTATGAGAAGTAACGACATAGAACTGTGTGTGTGCAACCTTTTATGGTTTATTAATGTCTGCTATGTGCTTACGTGAATAATTGCTTATATGTGAATTATCTCTTTATATAAGAGATAAGTTTTACGAAGTATACGTCATAGGGTATAAGGGTGTCACAAGTTTCAACTAGAAACTTTTAATAGATATTAGTTAACTTAGAAATTTCTTTAAAGTAATTGTTACTTGGGTTTTGAAATCCTCGAGAGGAGTCTTAAAGGCCTCAAAAGTAAGATGAAAGCTTGCTAAAATTTTGACTTCTTAAATTCTTTTACGAGAGGATTTGAAAACATACTTTATTTCTAAAAAAAGGTTTTAAAAACATTTTCGGTTCGAAAACAAAACCTGGCTTTGATACCATAAGGCCCGAGGCCATAGAAGCGCTATAGCATGCCAACCCGAGAACTTCCCAGGAAGTCACCTATCCTGGTACTACTCTCGCCCTTGCACGCTTAACTTTTGAGTTCTTTGTCCTCACTTGAACCCAGAAAGGGAAGAACTATTGTTGACATGGGGAGCACCTCAATCTCTTATAAATTATCGGGGTGTTACAATCTCCCCCACTTAAACACTTGGCGTCCTCGTCAAGGCCCAAGCACCACCCTTCGGGCCAAGTGCACTCATAACCTAGAGTCGGCTCTGCTACCATTTGTGTAATACATCTATTTTGCAAAAATGGGTATTACCGCTAGTGACCTCAGATTTTTCCATCCAAAGTCACCCAAGGCTTTAAGGTACAAAACACAATTTACAAATAATGCGGAAATTAAAGAAATTATAATACATCAAATGTGCTTGAAGGTTCGAGGCTTTAATTCAAGTTATTGTAACTTCATTAAAACTGAGCATGAAATTTGGTAAGCGTCGGAATAAAAACAATTACAACTTATCGTTTTTAAAGCGACTGGTGGAACCCAAAATATGGGAATACATTTTGAAAAACATATTGAGGTCTTCCTTCAACTCTCCTAGCCTTCGTCTTCAACCTTTTTGTAAAGCTTCACTAAAGTCTAGTATTTCCGCGAAAGGTTAAGAAATACCAGGCAAAATGCAGAATAGAAAGCGGGTTAGTTTAAGGAGACTAAGCAAGTAGGAACGAATAGTTCTCACGAGTGGAATTGGTATTATAATAATTCTTCATATCTTAAAAAGGAGAGATATTCTGGGAGCAACAAGCGTTCATGTGGAGTTTAAAGAGAATGAGAAAAAAAAAATTCTTCTTGGGGAGATAGGTATCATGTTATACGGAAAAGGATACTACGAAAATTGTAGTTCCTTCATAGATATGAATATGGTTGGGAACTTTTATTTCCGACACACACCTTTTAAAAGAAAGAACTCCATTGACTTCATCGGATCTCAACCAACCTCATCAAATTCGGAGTTCAAACAAGAATTCGAGTTGGAATAACAATCCTTTGAAAGTTGGGAGCAAGTGGTAGTGTGGTACTAGTTCATCCTAATTCATTAATTAATGTGCATTAGCCACTTATCTTTTGGTAATAAAGCATTGCACTTCAAGTGAAGATTTTTAAGTGCGGGGGCTACAAAGGCCGATCCACTGAAAGGAACGAAGTTCCGGCATCTAGCTAGGGTGCAGTAGACCCCCTCAATGGAGGAGCGACTACGAGATCATGATCCAAGTACCGAGTGAAGAGAGGGAAGAAAGCCATACTGCTCGATAAGTTATATAGAGGTGTCAGAGCAAAATCCGCACCCCTGAGTCTATCCTAGTCCACAACTAGTCTCGAAAATAGATTGAAACAAACAAGGCCACACACAACGGACCAAAGTTCAGTACTAGTGCATTACAAGATAATAAAATATAATATTATCATATCTAAACAATAAATAAACCTGAGTTCATTTATTGAGCAAACAATCAGTTCCCAACACAGAGATGAATATATTTTAAGGAATCGAATATATAACAGGGGTAACAAGGAGAATATTCGCTTGCCTTAGTTTCTGGCTCGACTCTATGTTATCGGGTCTAAGACGGGTTCCTCTTCGAGAACTTGACCTAAACCGAGTTCGGATATCACATGATAAAAATAAAATATATATTATAATTTGTTATTTCATTTTTCTTATCCTTTACCTCAACATGTCCTCTTCTTATGAGAAGAGGAGAATAGCCTAAATTATTATCCTTGAATAATTTAGTCTAAACATGCCTATTAATAATATTATATCCATTAATATTATTTATAATTTATTCAAATTATAAATATCATAAGTTTTCCTTAAGTAACAAAAATAGGCTCTTGGCATAGTGGTTGGGGCGTGTAGGGAGGCTTTGAAGCGAGAGGTTTCGAGTTCAAACCTAGGCTTTTGCACTCCCCATATTTATTTTTGTTTAAATTTAACTCCCAAATTTTCCACCATTTTAACCCAATTAATCCACACGGTATTACCATAATATTAGGTTTATTACAGGAACTATAAAAAAAAATTTGTTCAGGAATTGCAAATTTTGAGTTTTGTTTCACAACAATAATCATCTACTTTTGAAAGAATAGTCACGTACACATGTAACTATACACATATGAAAGAGAAAACATGAAATTGTTTTAAGGCAAGAGAGTACCTTATCATTTAATAATTTACCTCCTTTCTTATTCTAATGAGTTATTGATTAACTTTTTAATAATAAAATTTGAAGGATTTGAACAAAATAAATTTTTTAAATTGATATTAATTACGTAATAAATAATTATAAAATCATAATTATATTATTAATTGGTAGAGAACATATTTATAGCTCTATTCTTGCGAAACCAAGATATATCAAAATTGAAAATTAGAGGGAGATGGATTAATTAATTTTGGTTAATTGAAATATGTAAAATTGAGTAAAATTAAGAATGCAATAAAGTTAGAACAAATAATTATTGCTTAGCTAGCTCTAATAAAAGCAAATCATTTATTGCTTCGCTCCAGTAAAAGCAAATCATTTATTGCCTACTAACTCTAATAAAAGCATATCAATTATTTCTTAGTTCTAATAAAAGCCAATCAATTATTTCTTAGCATTAATAAAATCAATATTCTTGATGAGCTATATATAAAGGCTACCAAGATGGACAAACATGCATTGCAAGAAGAAAAAAAAATCTTCAATCAGTTCATAAGGCGAGGATTACTCTATTCACATATGGCTTCTCTAGAAAGCTTAAAAAATGGATGTGAGCCTGAAATTGTGCGCCCAATCGCAAATTTCGATCCTGATATATGGGGGCAACAATTCCTCATTGACTCTGCTGAAAATGAGGTATGTATTACAAAATTTAGCAAGAAATTTATAATTGATGTATGCTTAAAGATTCTATAATAATATATTATGTGTTTAGGGTTTAGTTTCTAAATCATGTATTTTTACTATATACACATAGGACCTTTTATATTTCATTTAGATTCAATTCTATTAATTTAAGTTCGAGGTATTACTTTTCAAAATCAAGTGTTTTTAACATTTTCACTCAGGTGTGATGTAAGATGTTGGATATTTGTTTCCATTTACTTTAAAAGGTGTAATTATAGATCTTAGTTGTAAAATGACATCATGTATTAAAAACTTAATTAAATTTGATTGAGCTGAGCTGGAAAATTTTTACGACTTAAGCTATAAAATAATGTTACATTAGCTCTACATTATATCAATCAAATAATTGTGATCAATGGTCTATGATATGCTTGTATATTGAAGCTTAACATTCATCATCTCATTAGTATTTTCTATTGTGACATTTGGTTGGATGAATTTCTTAATCAACACATCTTATGGTGCTCAATCAACATGTTCTTAAATCGTTTATAAAGGAGCTTCTTTTTCAATTTGTTTTTATCAATAAATGATTCATTTTACGTATTTTTAATATGTTATTTATATTCATGCATGGCTATATATTTTGGGTTTAAATCCAAGTAAAGAATTTTGTCACGGTAAATAGTGAAGTGCAATATGAATTGTTCAAATTGACATGTAAGAAACTCGTATTAGACTTTTCATTAATCGATGACATTTCGATAATTTTTATACAAGCTCACATCAAAAACTTATTCATATCATGTAATAGACAAGTTCATACATTCCCACATGATTATCATATATGTAAGATGTAAACAACTCAAGATAGCAAATTAAAGTCTATAGGTTAAGTGCAATGAAAAATTTTTGAACACAAAAAATTTCACCATTTAATGAAAGTTTAATACACATTGTTTATGTATTATATTTTGGACGATTGAATTTACTCTTTACTATTTATCATAATACTTATCCTCACTTGAACCTTATCTTGTGAATATAAATTTAGGAGATCTATCTAAAGATGAAACAAGAGCATGAATTGCTCAAGAATGAAATGCGAAGAGAGCTAATTGAGACAGCTACAAAGCCCTTCAAATTTCTCAAACTAGTTGATCTACTTGAACGACTTGGAGTGGCATATCACTTTGATACTATAATAGAGGATACTATGAGACAAATTTTTGACTCTAGCAAGGATATTGCCCAAAAAGAGAATGATCTTGATCTTTATCAAACTTCTCTTAAGTTTCGAATACTCAGGCAACATCATTATCATATACCATTAGGTACGTTTACTTTTAATTCTTTGCACTAATTTATCAATATGTTTTAATTTTGCCTACTATGGCCCATTTGGTATCCATATCTGGATATTAGATATGAGTATGGATATCGGGCATATCTATACCTATTGTTTGGTAAAAAGCAGATATAGTAATCACTGATATCTTTGATATCCTAGATATCAAGAAAGGGGCAATTCAATATACAAAAAAATTGGGAGGTATGAGTGATATCACCCGGTATCAATAACATGTTAAACAAGGATATCAAATATCAATCTAATACCCATATTTAATATTTGATACTCATACCCATACCCATACCCGATATATGATATCTAAGATATTATTATCAAACAAGCCCTAAATACATGCAACAGAACTAATTATGTAATCTCTCAATCAATGAAATAAGCAGATATATTCGAAAGGTTCATAGATGAGCAAGGAAATGTCTTAGATTCTTTGAAGGAGGATGTGAAAGGCATTTTATGCTTGTTCGAAGCTTGACATCTCAAAATGCATGGAGAAGACATACTAGAAAGAGCCCTTGAATTCACCAACATGCATCTCATGGTCATAGTCAAGCAATCAAACCACCCGTTGTTAGCACAAATTGCACGTGCCTTAAAATATTCAAATCAAAAGGCTGTGATTCCACTAGAATCAAGACATTATATCACTTTCTATGAAAAAGATCCCGATCACAGTAAAGGTCTATTGAGATTTGCAAAGTTGGACTTCAATCTTCGGCAATCATTATACAAGGAAGAGCTTAAAGAGCTTACCGGTTGGAAGAATAACATTGATTTTTCTAAGAAATTTCCTTTTGTGCGAGAGAGGCTAGTTGAGGCTCACTTCTTTAGTGTTGTGACATATTTCCAACCTCAGTTCTCTACTGCAAGGAAGATTTACACAAAGGCCTTTGTAACACTAACCATCTTAGATGACATTTATGATGCATTTGGCATAATTGAAGAACTTGAAGCTTTTACACAAACCATTGAGAGGTATATGCTTTAAACTTGAAGTAATTAATTTGTTACAAATTATAATTAAGGAAGTTGTAGCTAATAGGAGATTTTACGTTGGTTGTTGATACAGGTGGGACAAGGGTTGCATTTATGAAGGAATATTGTGAAATATTGTATGACTCTTTCGAGAAATTTGAAGATGAACTTGTTAAATTGGGGAGGAAGAATTATGTTAACTATGCAAGATGTGAGGTATGATCATATATAGTTAAAGATTCTCTATTCATCACAAATTAAGGTTTTATTTTCACACACTTCTTATATATTCTTATTAACTTTTGTAGGTGATAACTTTGTCTAGAGCATATTTACAAGAAGCACAATGGTGTGAATCAAAATATGTTCCGACATACGAGGAGTACGTGGAGAATGCTCTTATAAGTTGTGGCACTAGTTTTGTAACCACTGTTTCATTCCTTGACAATGAAGTTGAAGAGAGTATAGCAAGAAAGGGTTTTGAAATTGCCTCTACGCGTGGAAAACCTCAAAGAGCTGCATGCATTACAGGGAGATTTATGAATGATTTAGTTGATTATTAGGTGAGTATATCAAATACTTGTCTTTTAAGCAATTTGAACACTATTTAAGAAAGCTATCAAAAATACTATTATACCCTCATTTACTACTTTAATTTTCTACTTTAATGAAAACAGTTACTAATAACCTATTATTAATTACAAGGGGAAATATGTAAAGTAGAGGCTAAAAAAGCCATGTATTATGAAACAAAAATTCAAAGCCAAAAAACATGTATAATGAAACGGAGGGAGTGTTTTATTAGCATATTTTAGAATGATTGTACTTTTTTAATATATTTTTCACATTATCACCCCTTTTATCAAACACATATTAATTATTTTGTTCCAATTAAGCACCCTCAATAAATCTTTTAATCACATTATTCATAAGCTAGAACATAAGAAAAATGAATATGAATATTCTTGTATGTTTATATGAGAAAGGGAAATTTTGCAATTTTTTTTTAAAAAAATTAAGTGGTAAGGTAAAAAAAAAAGAATAGGAAATAAGAGTGGTTATGAAAGGCTTCAAAAAAAATAAGGGGTGATTAAGTGAAAATTTTGAAAACTAAGTAGTGATTAGGGGCACTTTGATTTTATACTATTTGATGAGGTAGACACATATTATTGTCTTGTCGATTACAATAAAACCTCTATAAATTAATAGAATTGGGACCATGATATTTTATTATTTTATAGAAATATTAATTAACCGATAAATTAATATTTATTAATTTAAAGAGATTTTTTGTAATAAGAGCTTTCAAAATGCACTATCATACAAGATTTTATTGTAGGATTTTAGAAGGTTATGAATTGGAACAATCTGATCCATGTAAGATTAATGTTTTGGATGCTATCAATCTTGTAGCCTCGGCTTGGATAGTTAATGTTGAGCAAGAGGCAATAGTAATTTGTTTTAGACACTGCAAAATTTGTTCATGAGATGAAGTCTCAAGGAATGATTATAGTTAACATCGCAAAATTTGTTTTCAAAACAATGCTAGAAATGTTGGATCCAATAAGAAAAGTTAGAGATGAGTTCCAAATAGAACTAAGAAAAAACAAACAACACTACAATCATATTTCATTAGATTTTCTTAGTTATAACTATGGAACTTTTTATATAATTATTAATTTATGATATTAACGGGACCTTATATTTATATAGTGGTTTTTTAAAAATTTATTATCTTATCGAAATTTGTTAAATTTTGCATTGGCCTAAGTCGGGACCGAAGAAAAATATTAATTTAAAGAGTTTATTAATTTACCGAGTATTAATTAAGAGAGGTTCTACGGTATATTTATTGTTACAATAACTAGTTACCTCAAAGATTTTGAAGAGATTATATATGTTAACAAATTTTCATGTGCGTGTGTGGGATAAGCAAAGAAAGCATGTGGCTGGAATAGTAGATTGTTACATGAAACAATATAGTGTGTCAAAGGAAGAAGCTTGTAAGACAATCAATGTTGTGAGAGGAGTGAAGGCCTGGAGAAATCCAACAAAACAGGAACTAGAACTATAAGGGTTGTGAGAGGAGTGAAGGCCTGGAGAAATCCAAAGCTAGACCACTAGTTCAATAAACAAAAGTGCAAGTGTAGACCTCAATCTATCGGTAGCAATAGTAAAGGCGTCCTCATACTTGTATACGTAATAACACGCGCGACAAAAGTTGTGCATAAGCGTTAGCAAGGGCTTTGGAATTTGAGTTGTTGGTAGGATTATCTCTTTGGCTAAATCCTTCCATGCATTCTCCAAAGCAACATTGATTGTCTTACAAGCTTCTTGCCTGTCCGGTACACCGAATCTTTTCCTACTCAAAAAAAATGTGCAATGCGCTTGCTTTACTTTTAAGCTATTGAAAAGTTTTAAAAATTGTTAAGTCGTTAAGTTTGTACAATAAAATATGAGTTTGGTTCAAATGAAAAATACTCTTATCCTGAAAAATGAAAAGTGCACTAAAAAGTACGAAAATTGCATTACAAAATACAAAAAGTGCAATCCGAAAAGTGTACTACAATAAATACGAAAAGTGCACTACAAAGTACGAAAAGTGCAAATGCGAAAAAGTGCACTCCGAAGTAGTAAAAGTGCACTACGAACTTAAAAAAGTGCGTTTCTTTTCATTTTTCAGGATAAAAGTTTTTTTAACTTGAACCAAACTCATAAAATATTGAAAGGCCTTATATTTTAACTTCTTATTTCAAATTATTTCAAGTTGGGTATTGTGGATTAGACATGCTTTCGAGGTTAATATTTGAATAAAGAAAACTACTACCATCTAATATGATCCTCATGTAATTGTTTTGGGTTTGGTAGTTGAATTCATAGACAAATACTCTAGGAGGATTTGAACCTCATCACAAATATCATTACTTGATGGAGTTGAGATCGTCTCGGCCTGATAGGGCTAGGCCATTGGTGTGGTTTTGATTTTGCAATTCGAATTTTTATATGCCTATATACATTATTTATGAAAGTTTTTTTTATGACTGGACTAACCTAAATTAAAGCTTGCATCCTTTTGAATTTTTCCTCAAAATATATCGCACTTTCGTGCATGTTTACACGTCAATATATCAATTTATTGTTGTTTAAAATCTTGATTTTATAGCAAATGTGTGTGGATTGGAGTGTTTAGTTTTAATGTTCTCATGCCGGTTCATTTAACCGATTTGCTTCCGACTCAATTTACCAAGTTTGTTTGGTGGATTGATTTTTTTTTTTTAAAGTACTATAAAGCCAAATTTTCATTTCTCACTATATATTTTACTTATCTTGTTTGTATATTGTAAGTTTGAAAAAAGAAAAAAGTAGAGGATAATATATTTGTCAACTGTTTTTTCATACTCTATATATAGCAACCATCAAACGAAAATGCTGACTTTATCTGCTTAATGATATGATAGATCGACGATCGGGCGATGTTGTGTGGAGTTTTGTTCGACTACTAAAATTATTTGAGATCAAAATCTCACATTATAATTAGTTGTAGAAGTTTGATTAATTAGCTCAGGTCAATTTCGTATGGCCGGATAAATATATTTTTGTTGCTTTGTGTCAATTTCATTAGTTTTTTATTTATGACTTGGTTAAATGGACCCAGTTTTTTTATTAAATGGACACTAATTGGTGCGCCTAAATAAGAATTATAATTTGGTGCGTCTATATTAAATGTACAAGGGCAAAATAGGGAAAAGAAAAGCAGAGGCGAACCAACTGGTACATCTTACCTAAGCGTACCTACCGGTAAGCCTAAGTCAAGCGTACGGTACTCCTTACCTAAGTGTACCAATACGCTTAACATAGGCTCACCAGTATGCCTAGGTTAAAAGTTGCGGGCTTTCCTTCCTCTTCTTCCTCCTCCGTCGTTTCTGCGAAAAGTGCGGAATTTCGACCGATTTTGATTTCGGTTAAAAGCTCGCAAATTATCGTGTTTTTGCCCAAATTGATGTCGAATTCGGATTGCCATCAAATTTCGAGCAAGATGGTGGCAGATTGAGCGGTTTTCCAACGGCGGAATGTGCAGAGATGGCGGCCGACTGTCCAGATGTGGCGGCGACTGTGGCGGTGGTGGCGAGCAAGGTCGGGTAAGCGGAGGCGCAGTGCGAGCCGAGAGCGGCCCATGGATGGCCATGGAGGAGGAGGAGGAGGAAGAGGAGGGGTTGGAACACCGACATCTTTTGGATGGAGGACGATTACAGCTTGTAACCCGATCGTCGTACAACTGCCCGAATATTCCCGCAGTCGGCATTCACGCGATATTTTTTCAAATTTAATTCCTGTTATATAACTTATTTTTAATAATTAAATTCATTTTTTTTAACTATTAATTAGATTAATAGAATGGTTTCGAAAAATTAATGGTAAGTAGATTAAAGTGATTATATTATATTTCGATAATTCATATATAGTTTGGAAATTATTATTTAGATTAAAAATTAACTAAAATTAACTAAAATTAATTAAATTAATGGTAAGTAGATTAAATTGATTATATTTTTTAGTCGAAAGATAAAAATACATAATAAATAGAATCCTCACGTAAAAGAAGAAAGGAGGAGGAAGAAAGGAGAAGGTAGGCTTGCCTTTCGGTTATTTTTGGGCTGAGTTTTAGGCCCTTAAGTCACAAATTTTAACCCATCAACTTTCTTATTATGGGAAAAAGGAGAAGGAGAAGCCCAATATTAGTCCATCTCGATTTCCGTGCCAATTTCTATCTCGTTAACTCTCGGTATATTTCCCGACTCGTAATTTTAATTAATATCTTTTTATAAAATAATTTCTACATATAAATTATATTTATTTAAATTATTTGAATAAATATTACAAGTGGGCTAATAAAAAAAAATTATGAAATAAATTCATTTGCATGCTCATCTATCTATTTTATAATTTTTATAAAATTATATAAGACCTCACCTTAAAATAATAATAAAGGAATATTATTATTAAGATTTTTCAAGCTAAATTATTAAAATAATAATTTAGAATATTTTCCTTACTCTTATGAAAGAAAATAATATAAAGTTATTATAAGAAATGAAATAAAGGATTTTAATACAATTCATTTCTTTATACTATCTCGAATTGCGAGGTCAAGTTCTCGAGATTTCTAGGTCATCGTAATTTTTTATCTATCGTAAGTAGGGCCGAGCAAACAGATATATCCGATTCGATCCGATCCGGTCTACCGGAAATCCGTTATTTTTTTCATTAAAATCCCTATCCGTATCCGGTCCGTTATGAACCGGATATCCGGTAAAAAATATCCGATTGGATCAGATATCCGAGAGTGGTTATCCGAAATATCCGTTTAGTAAAATTTTGTTATTTTGATTTGAATAATAAGGCTGGATTATGGGCTGGAATTTGGACTAGGATATTGGCTGAAGCCTCAAATTTCCTTTTGTTATTTTTTTTGGTGGAATCTACACATTAGTAATTTAGTATACTAATTACAATTTACTATTATACTATTACTCAATGATTTTACTATATAAGTAATTAAGTATTATATTCCCTATCTAAAAATATATATATATATAATATATATATATATCGGATATTTCGGATATATCCGTTTACCTTAAACCTCGATCCGTATCCGGTCCGAGTATCCGGAAAAATCCACCGGATTGGATCAGATACTGATCAATTTGAAACGGATAATTTTGGTTACGGATAAATACAGATCGGATCGACGGATTTTTCGGATCGGAAAAACGGATCGACAAATTTTGCTCAGCCCTAATCGTAAGAGCAAGTTGAATTCAAGGCAAATTATCCTTGTAAACTTTTCGATATCTCGATTCCGTTATCCTCTCTATGTTGGGAACATACTTGTTTGTTTAAATAAATGAACATAGGATATATCTATTGTTAGAAATAACGAAATTTTATTATTGTTATTATTAATCGTATGCTAGAAGTGAACTTAGGCCCGTTTGTTGTGGCCTTGCATGTTTCAATTTCTTTTCGAGATTTGTTATGGATTTAAGATAGCTTTAGGGATACAGTTTTTTACCCTAACATCTCTCTATAATATGTCAAGTGGTACGGCTTTACACCCTCTCTTTCCATGACAATTCGTTATAACTCACCGAGTGGTACGGTTCATCTGGTTTGGCTCACCGCCCTCTCTTCCCTCGGTAATTCAGATCATGATCTTTTTTCGCTCCTACTTGAAGGAGGGATGTTACTAGGGATGGAAATCATCCATGGATGCTCAATCCATCTGCACACCCGATCCAAATATATGGTTTAAACCCGATCTAAGACGGATGATGGATGGGTGACGGATGGACTAAATAATTGGTGGGTTGGATGCGGGTGAAGGATCATCCGACCCACCACCCGATCCATCACCCATGCAACCACCCGACCCATTTCATCCGCTTAATAATTGTATATACATTTGAGTTTATTCTTTATTTTGTTTTAATGTATTGAATTTGTATAGAATATTTTTGAAATTTAAATTATTTATTATCTTTTATTAGGTTGAATTCTAGATAATGGTTTATCTTTATACTTCTTTTTGTAATTTTTATGCACTACACTTGTATTTTTTATGGTGAGATATAACTATTATGCATGTTTTGATGGGCTAGACAAAAAAATATGTAAAACTAAACACCCGATTATTTCACCCGACCCACCCGAAAATCCGACGGATGATGAACAGACGGTTGACGGATGATGACTTTCACGGGCGGTGGACGGGTTGGGTGGAGTATTTACTTCGTGGATTAGGACCGTCGGGTGATGGTATTAGATTATCCATCCATAACCCAACCCATTTCCATCCCTAGATGTTACACCCTAGCTAGGTATTGGAACTCCGTTCCATTTGTGGATACTTTCATAGCCCCCACCCCCATTAAAAATAGTAAATTATATAAAAAGTTTTGACGCGTAATAAAAGATAGGTGCTAGTGCACAATAATTAAATGACCCCGGTTGGATTAGTACAACTTGGAAGACCAACCCGGCTCTCGGCTCTTTGAAGATCGTCCTTCCAATCTGAATGTTTATTCGGGCTTGTCTAGGTGGGCTTGGTACTTAAGCTCCTTCGGGCCACCTCCGCGATCTGGAGCTCCGAATATGATGAGATCGTTGAGGTCCGAGAAGGGTACGAGAGGCTTGTTTAAACTTGATGTGTAATAAAACGTTCCCAACAATATTTGTACTCTAAAAAGGAACAACAATCTTGTAGTATCCTTCTTCTCGTAAAATAGTTTATCTCTTTTCAAGATGAACTAGTTTCCGTTCTTATGAGCTCCACAAAAGATGTTGTTACTTTCAAATAAATCTTCTCCATTATCCTATTGATAAAAAATGATATTACGAACCTACTCTTGAGAATTTTCGTTCTCTTTTGCTTAGTCTCCTTAGACTATTTCCGCATTTTTGTTTGGTATTTCTCGCCCTTTTGCCTGGTATTTCCGTTGTTTGACTTTATCGTATTATGTCTCTTTTGAACATGGAAGTTTTAATAACGATATTTAAATTCTCATGTTTGAGAACCTTTGATATTTATGTATTATCTTTGAATTTCCACAAATTTATTTGAATTTAATTTCTTTAAAAGCCTTGGGTGACTTTGGATGGGAAAATCTGAGGTCACTGGCGGTAATACCCATCGTTGCAAAAATAGGGGTGTTACACACCATGTCATCGATATAAGCCTCACCGATCTTCCTGATTTTTGAACTAAATAACTTGGTAACAAGTCGTTGAAAGGTTGCCCCGGCATTTTTGAATCCGAAAGGCATCACTTTGTAGCAAAAATTCCCCTGCGGTGTTATGAACGTTGTCTTCTCTTGGTCATCTTCATGCATAGGGATTTGATGGTAACCCCGATATGCATCTAAAAAGCTCATGCACTTATGGCTTGGTGTAGCTTCCACTAGTTGATCGATCTTTGGAAGCGGAAACAGGTCCTTTGGACAAGTCTTGTTGAGATCAGTAAAGTACACGCAGAGTCTCAAATCTCCCTTCTTTTTTTAACTACAACGATATTTTCCAGCCAAGCTTGATATCATACCTATCGAATGGCGTTGGCCTCTTGCAATTTCTTTACTTCAGCGATTACGGGTTCAGTATGCTGGAAAGAGGACCGTCTTGCTCGTTGTACGATTGGCTTTACGTCTAGGAGAACGTTCAGCCTATGACAAGCAAGATCCGGGTCTATTCCAGGCATGTCGTACGAGCTCAATGTGAAGTTGTCACGCTTCAGTATGCTGGAAAGAGGACCGCCTTGCTCGTTGTACGATTGGCTTTACGTCTAGGAGAACGTTCAGCCTATGACAAGCAAGATCCGGGTCTATTCCAGGCATGTCGTACGAGCTCAATGTGAAGTTGTCACGATTACTTCGTAATAGATGTGTGATGGTCGAAAGCTCTTCTCCTAAAAGATTTGCCCCCCACGAAGAACTTCTTCTCGGGCTCATCCTCTCCAACGGGAATCTCTTGAAGTTCATCCACAGAATTCTGACTGGCTCCGAGCCAATACTGCTCAGGTACATTGGCTCGCACTGTTTCGGAGCCTACTCGGCCTCAGGAGGGCCACGGTCGCGACTACGCAAACCGCAACCGCAGTTACTCTGACTGGGGTTATTTTTTGTCAATCCGTGGTAGCGGACTTGCGATCCGCGCATGCGGGAGCTCTCGTGGTTTGATTCCGCGTTTGCACGTGATTGATCAAGTGAGTCTTGATCGACGCCGCTTGTGCAATTCTTGGTCTCGGCCCGGGAAGTCGATGTCTTCCTTACACTTGGGCTTTGTCTTTTCAATAGTGGTTGATTGTTGACCTGCGATTCGTGATCATGTTTTCGCTTTTGGGATACCGGGCACACACCCGGGCCCAAATTATCACACAATGGTCGATTTCCCGCCTCGGGACCTGTTAGGGTTTGATCCTCCGAGCGAATATCGGAGTTCGCGCGATCGCCCTGCGATCCACGATCGTGGCCTTCATGGTCGCGGTCACGGTTTCCGGTCTGCAGTCGAGGATCACTGCTCCGCGGTCACGGACTTGTTCGTTGAGGGGTCGTGCTCGATTTTGCTTTGTGCAATGACCCTAGGACTTCGAAAAGTTCCTTCTTTTTCTTCTGGGATCGACTCCAACGTCATGATTGCGGCGTCAACTATTAGTGCACAAAAATTCGTCTTCAACGCATTGGTCGATTACTCCCTTCTTCACCTTCCGTTCCAAGAGCTCTTTAACCTAGAACCTGCAAAACAATGGACAAAGGGAGCGGGGACCCCCCCTAATCCACCTTTGACGCCTAAGTCAGAAGAGCAATTGTCGATTGAACGTCGAGGTAAAGGACAAGATCGATTTGCGTGCGAGCTCGGTGAATATGAGGTGTTCATCATACATGGCGATGACATGTATTTATAATGGAGGAGAGGGGGAGAGGAGATCGGAAATCTATCCTTTCAAGGTCGGCCAAGATGCCTTGTCACCCAAGCAAGCGATATCTTGCTCCCTAATACAGGCGAAAATTCTATCTTTCGACTAAGATAGAATGATCCATCATAACGAACGATTATCATATTTAATTTTATAATAAAATATTTAAAAATAGAAAAACATAATAAATAATTCGAATAATAACGAAAATAATTATAGCAATTAATTTTATTCGTTCACAATAATCTTTGTGTAAGTTTACATTGTTTTTACTGCCTTCCATTTTGTACAACAAAATTGAGCTTTTTGGACTTTCGCTACAATCAAATGTGTTTTTTTTTTTGTATCCATTGAAACATTTATTGGAACAGTTATAAAATGTATCTGACTTTCATAGAGATTGATAATCATACAATACAGAGTTATTAATACATCCAACTAAACATAACCAAGTCACTAATCTCCTAAATCAATGAGATCAAGGGTTCAAGTAAGAAAAATCCTACCCACAAAATCTAAGTTCAAAAAAACCTCTCAATCTCAAAACACAAACAAGAATCAAACTATTTACTCTCAGCACAAAGTTCTCCTCATAATCCCAAGAAACTCATCAGAATCAATCTTATCATCACCATCCTCATCAAAAACCCTAATCATCCTCTTACACGCCCCCAAATCAAACCCTTTTCCCAACCCTAAAATCTCAATCACCCTCTTCAGCTCAAACGCCTCAATAAACCCATCTCTGTTCTGATCAAACACATCAAAAGCCGCCCTCAACTCTTCGATGCTCGGCTCTCTCTCTTCGAATATTCTAGAAACTTCGCCTGTCTTCATCATCTCTTCTTCTGGGTCGCGTGATAAGCCCATCTTTTCCATTAAAATGGACACGTCATACTCGTCTTCATCTTCATCAGAGCGAGGAGAAACAGAGTGATTTGGTGTGGTTTTGCTGAAGGGGATTAGGGATTTGAGAAAGCAATTGGACTCTAAGATGAACTTGTGTGTGAATTTCACCACGCAAGTGAGGAAAAATTGGTAAATTATGCTTGTTAGGGAGAAGAACCAAAGAGGGGTGTTTTCCATTTTTTTGAAATTGGGGAATTACAGAGTAAGAAGATTTTTGTATGGAAGAATTATGATTTTGTTTTGGTTGAATTGTTGAATGAAGAAGATGGGTATTTATAAGAGATTGAATTGTAATGAAAATTAGCAGCCATTCAAACAAAGGAAGGTACTTGGAGGCTGCAAAAGGAAGAAAAAAACATGGAAAATTCTCCATTTTGAAAGACCTTGTCTTGGAAGAAATGGGTCTTTTTTACTTTTTTGGATTGGTGTATTAAATGGATTAAATGACTTTTTCTGTGTTTTTTTCCAGTGGGAATGGATTAGGTCTTGTTTGGTTTGTTTGGTTTTGGCTTCTTTTTTTGGAATTTTCTGCCAAAAAAATGGTTTGATACTTCCAGGAATGTGATGAGAAAATGGTGATTAATTTAGTGGTGGCGGGACTTTTAGTTATATGACGTGTGGAAGCATATTTGTATGGTGGATGAAGCTTCGTGGTAATTGACTTGTATGCTTATTTTTTTGGAGGGAAAATTGACTTGTATGCTTATTCTTAGGTTTTAGTTTTTAGGAAATTTTATGGTCAAAGTGGTGAGCTTCCCACTTAAGTGAAACATAGATCGATAGTGTTAGTATTAGATTAGACGCTTTATTTAAGCCGAATAAAAAGACTTATGTTCAACTACACTTGTCCTATAGTTAGACTTGGGCTCCTACCAAAAAAAAAAAAAGAAGTTAGACTTGGGCAAATTTGCGTTCAAACATGTTTTTAACCACGCTTTATTTTAGGATATTTGTAAGAAATAACCCCTTATTTTACTTCTATGGAAAATCATCTCTTATCTTGGGATTTTTATAAAAAAAATCACCTCTTATTTCACTATTTATAGAAAATCACCCTTTATTTCTATTACGTTTTTCATTGAACCACATCAATCCCATTTTCTTTCCATTAATTATATCGTTAAATTAGGGTTAAAATGCATAATTTCCCCTAGATTAAAGCACCCTATTGATAAACCCCGATAAATACCCATGTTGGACTGCTAATACTACGAGAGAGAGAGAGAGAGAGGAAAGGTTGACTTAAGAGTGCTTGATAATCAACGATCTTGTTGGGTGCCGAGAGAGAGAGAGAGAGAGAGAGAGAGAGAGAGAGAGGGGAAAGGTTGACTTAAGAGTGCTTGATAATCAACGATCTTATTGGGTGCCTAGGGGGGCTCGACTCGGCACGACGAGTGCCTACTACGGGTCAAGAGAAGGTCAAAAGAGGGTTGAGAGAGGAGGGATTGGCTCAAGGGTGTTTATTAAATGCATTTCCTCTCTCGACCCTCTCTTGAGTCCTAATAGGCACTCGTCGCGCAAAGTCGAGCCTCCTTAGGCACTCAGTAAGATCGTCGATTGATTATGAATCACCCTTGAGCTCTCTCTCTCTCTCTCTCTCTCTCTCTCTCTCTCAACAATAGTCAAGCATGGGTAATTATCAGTGTTTATCAATTTGATACTTAAACTTAGGAGTAATTATGTATTTTAACCCTAATTTGACGGTATAATGAATGAAAAAGGGGACTATGTTTCAATGAAATTGGAATAGAAATAAAGAGATTTTTTGTAAAAAGTAAAATAAGAGTTTTTTTTCATATGTCCCAAAATAAGAAGTGGCTTTTTGTATTTTACCTTTTTTCTTGTAACATTTCCAAGTCAAGAATTGGAAACTAGTAGACAATAGAAAGGACTGGGATTTGCCTAGTCTAGTCTTTGGTGCATAAATTAAAAAATTGGAGATAAATTGGGATTAGGTGCCCAATTAAGTATAAAGTATGTTCATCAATCAAAATTTGAAAATAATGAATCCTTTTAACAAATCTATGTCTTTGAATGATTGGAACCAACTTAAGTTTGGGCATAAAATATCTAGTATTTAATTATGTACACAATATGGAAAATCACCACAAAGCTTGATTTTTTTTCACATTTTAGGGTAATTAAATGTTTTCATATTTATAGTGAGTTAATGACGAAGAACAAACCTCTGAAGACACAATACGCAATCCAAGTATTTGTTTGATTAAAAAAACAAAGAAAAAAGGGTGATAAGAGTAATAAATTGGTGTAAAATAGATAAAAACACAACTTGCTAAAACTGAACGGTTATAAACTTAAATTTGATGGATCAAAGTTAAAAGATGGTAGAGTATCATATCAACCTTTTTAGAAGTGTGTTAGATTTCGGGATCGAAATTAGACGGGTGATATGTCGGAAACTTTTACCATTTTACATATAAAGTCCAGATTTAACTTTCAACCTAAAAGTTTAAGTCAAGAGGTAGAACTTTTCCTTCCTTAATATACTAGTGGTATTTTCTCCCTTATCATCTTAATCTTTTTATAGCTAGCCAGCTATTTGTTTTGAGGATTATTAGTAATCTCATTCTCTTTTAGTTATATACTCATTTTTTTACCCGAAAAATCGGACCCAGACCGAACCTGCTATGATACATGTTAGATTCTAGGGCCGAAATAAACCGATGATGTGTCGAAAGTTTTACCATTTCAAATATATATAAGATCGGGATCCATCTTTTTAACCCAAAAGCTTAAGTCAATGGGTAGAGTTTCTTCTTCCTTATATACTAACGGTCTTTTCACCCTTATAACCGATGTGAGATAGGCCTAACAAAATAATAACTCAATTATGTCCTTAGTTCAACGAACGGAGTGACAAATTTAATCACAATTGTATTGTTCCCTTCTTGTCAACTAAATCTGTATAAACCAAAACTTAATATTCTCGTAATTCGTAAAAATGCTCTATGGCAGATTATGTGATAAGCCCATTTCTCCTAAAGTTTACCTTATTTGAAAAAATTAAAAAAAAAAAAAACTTGTCAATTGTCACGTTATGCCCTTAAAGTGTGACACGAGGTAGAGTGTGCATGGGAATATTGATTTTTCGAAGTCAGGGTAAGCTGTAATCTTTTGACGTTCTGAAATAATTAATTTGGAATTTTATGTGGTGTGTGAATTTAACTTTTGAATTTGTGTCATCGTGTGTCAGGTAAGCTAAGAGAATCAAGTGACCCAAACAAGGCGATATCTCGTGGTCTTAATTTGTACCTAAGTATATATCATGTGGGATTTTAAATCGTGTGCGGAATAAATGTTCTTTGCGAATATATATGTCAGTCAAAGTGCATCGTAAATAATTAAAAGTGTATTGTAAAACATCGAAAGTATAATACTAATTTTAATGCACTTTTAAGAAACAGAGTGAAGTTAAGAACACAACTTAGCAAGACTAAAAACAGAAATCTTACACCTAAACAGAGTGGAAATTTCACCCAAAAAGGTGAAAAAGTGCAGTATTCCTTGTGCACCTTCACCTTTGAAAATTTACTCTTAATCCTCCTGCAAGGCTACAATGCCGCAATGCCAAGTGAAACTTTTCTAGTGATCTACTCCCTCCGTCCCATATTGTATGGGTTTTTAGTCCAAATTTGTTGTCCCACAATATATGGTTTTTTTTATTATATTTATGGTTGTCTTTCTTGGTAATTGTCAATCTAAGGAATTCTACCCAATTGAAATGAGGATGACACTATTTTCAAGTAATTAAAATTGACTTTTCAAGTAAAAAGAGAGATATTTATTTGTTTTAAAACAAAAGTAAAGTTTTTCTTAATATGTGTGCACAAGCCTAAAACCCCATATATATTGGGACGGAGGGAGTATTTGCCATAAATCCCTACACAAGACCTCTTTTTTGCTATGTTTACATTATTAGTTCTACTGATTCATCAGTTTGAGCAAATTGACATCAGCAAATAAGGCACTAGAGGGGAATTTGAGAGGTTGGTCAGTAACGTATTTCGACGGAAAGGGGTAGGCCAAAAAGAGTTAGAAGGAAGTGATAAAACAAGATCTCACTTCGTTGGCGATCCCAGAAGATTTGGCCTTTTGTAGGGACCAAAATGGTGTCAAAAGATTACAATGACAGAGCGGTAGTAGGGAAGACCCGGAGGGAGTATCCTGCTCTTTCCCCTTTCTTTGTTTTTAGTTTCTTTGTTATTGTTTTATGGGTTTTCTAGCGCACTTTTTCGCTCTCGGTTTCTACTCTCCCTCTAGCTTTTTCGTTTGTTTCACCCCCCCCTCTTACTTTGGGCCCTCCTTAAATATCCTCCCGACGTCGGGTCGGAGTAAGGGTGCGTACATCTCAACCCTCCAGATTTCGTTCATATCGGGTTCCACTGGGTAGATGTTGTTGTTATTGGGGAATTTGAGAGCATAAGGCACCAAAATAGTCAAATAACAGAAACACAATAGAACAAAGAAAACAGCAACCTCTTCAAACGCTACTAAAACTGAAGGAAAGGAACATCACAATTGACCAAACAAGTTTACAAATTTAGAAGTTGGAAAGAAAACATAGTAAATAACATACAACCGAGAAAACTACGTTAGGAATAAAAGGAAGGGTAAACTACATAAAACCATCCTTTATCGATCTTGATGAGTTTGTAATAAACCACCTCTTATCTTGAATTTTACGTAAAACTACCCGTTCAATTAATTCCGTTTACATTCAACAACCCTTCTAACTTTTTCATCTAAACTTCCGTTAAAAACTTAAAAGTACTAAATTTTTTTATTTTATTTTTACTCAAATAACATCTAACCTCTTTCTTCCCCGACCTCCAATTTATCAGCACCAACCAACACTTTTCCTAGAGCAAAAATAACAACATAAGGAGAAAAAAAACCAAAATTTTCCCAAATCCATACAGTATATAACAACAAATATCCTTCTTTACTCCGACCTCCAATATTTCACATCTTCTTAATCTCTTTCTTCCCCCTGGCCTCCATCTTTTATATACTCCCATTGATTTAATCAATTTCTAGACTCCTTTTCTTCCATCAAAACAAATAAAGGAAAATTTAAAAAATTGCAAAGGGTTTCGATTGACATAAAAAAAGGTTTATTGTTGAGATTTGACTTTAAAATCAATTTTGATGGAGATAAATTTGATTTTAGGTTAGTTTTAGTTAGCGTTGTTAGTTGAAGGTTAGATTCGGCTCTTGTAGACCCCGAAGGGTAATTAAGACGATTGAGTAGACCCCGAAGGGTAATCTCGTGAGTAGACCCGAAGGTAATCTCGTTGGGTGTAGACCACAAGGGTAATCACCGCCGAATGTTGTTAGTATATGATAGCACGATTTAAAACTTTGAAACCATAAACAACATGACTTGATTAGATAAGGCAACGAGTCGAATGATTAGATCAATCTTTCCTTCAACGTTTATTGCCCTTATTAATATGTCAAGGGTTAAACCACAATAACGTTGCGAGATAAAACGTTGCTATACAATGAACATGTGGCAAGCATGTCTCATCATTGCATATATACGCACCTCGTTCTTCAATAAGTGTCTTGTGGATGATGTAGAACAATCAAACACAACTCTCGTATTTAATTAGAACTCACGACCCTCTTGAAGAGAATGAATTCTCGAACCAACCCCAAGTGAGGCGTCTTGCCTCTATTTATAGTGCAAGGGGTGGGCGGTTATTGGAGAGAGAAAGGGAAGTTATTTTGTTGAGAAAAATAAGGAGAAAAACAAGGAGGATTAATAGGAAAGTTGTTGTAACCACCTTGGTAACTTTCCTCAACTAACTTTCAAAATTCAAATCCATCCTTATCCAAAACTCAAGGAAAAAGCCCAAAAATGGCCCATGTGCGTGCGGCCCAAATCCATGGGGAAGCTAGCTCCAAGCTAGCTTGTCACGCCCACACACCCGAGACATGAAATGTGCGTCTCGTCCCTACGAGGCTCGGTGAAGCTTCCGCGAAGCCAAAAGGTCAACGCCCTAGCTCAAACCTAGCTTAAACCAAAAACAGCTCCTAACTTGAGCTAGCTTAAAACTGAGGTTCCAAGCCTTGGTTTAATCTCAAATTTTGCCACATAGTCCTTGAGCTTCATTTCTCAACCTAGGAATCATCACATTGCAAATTCATTGGATAAACCAAGCCACATTTGCAAATCAACCAAAACAGCGCCCTAGGCGCGCCTTGGCTTACCGCTGCTGTTGCGCGCTTGTATAGCGCAGCGGCGCGCCCTTGCCAGCGCCTAGGCACTTGACGCGCGTATCGCTGGGGCGTCTCGGCGTCCATGCCGACGCACGGTGCTCGGCGCACTCGAGGTTCTCGCCTCGTCCTTGGCCAGCCCGCGAACCTCATGTTTGGTTCGATCGATCAAGGCGCGCCCTTGGCGCCCTTGCACCGATGCCAACGCCGATCCACACACATGATTCCTAACCTCTCTTTAACCCTTGGATCTACCATTGGGCCGATCACTAGGCCGTGCCTCCCGCACGCCCCAAGCCTTAGCGATACCCTTGGTAGTTCCCACACTTATCCATTCATGACTCACACCAAATGAATCGATGACTTTCACAAATCACCAACATTTTATGTTTGGTTGGATAATTTGATTCTTATACTCGCATATATATAGGTTTATTTGATTTCGGAGTTCAAAAAGCTATGGCTTTTCAAATACAACTAATTTCAAGGCTTGACGAGCTCGAGCTCGAGCTCGAGCGTGAGTTTAAAAGATAACTAATTTAAAGGCTTGACAAGTGGGTAAAAATCTTGTTTGGGTTTTACCAGATTGATTTCTGATTCTTCGTTAATGACCCAACTTGATTTCTGATTCTTCGTCTTCGTTCTCTACCGATCGATACTGAATCTCTCCGTTGTTTTGCAGAATTTCACCAGATCAATGTTTGAAAAAGCTGATATTGAGTAAGTCTCATTCAAATGCATAGTTAATTGATCTCAATTTGGTTTCAGATCTTATATCTCTATGTATATATGTATATGCAGAGCAATCAAGGCAATCATCGTTAATTGATCCCATAGACTCATTTCCATGTTTGAATGCAATCTCACTCTGGTTATCGCCTGTTCTCACTTCCATGTTCAAGCAACTCTCAAGTACAAACCAATTCCTTGTCTTCCCAAACATGTACTAACTCTTGAATTATTAATAACTGAAGAATATAAATATCTAAAATATACTATTATCATTTTACAGCTTATCACAACATATACACAACAACAATAATTAAAAAAAAAGGACAGGACACAACTTAGCAAGGCTAAAATCAGAAATGTTTCAACAGGAAATTTCACCTAAAAAGTGCAGTATTTCTTGTGCACTTTCACCTTTGTACATTTACTCTTAGTCCACCTGCAATGCCAAGTGCAACTTTTCTAGTGATCCATTTGCCATAAATCCCTACACAAGACCTCTCTTTTGCTATATTTACATCATTAGCTCTACAGATGTATCAGTTTCAGCAAATTACCCCCATCAAGCAGCTTTTCCTGGTAAAGAACACACACTAACGCCTACATCGAGCTTTTCTCTTTGTGCACATTGATTCTTGGCATCTTCTCATGAAAAGGCTCTGGCTTTTCACAAAAGAACTAGTATCAAAAATATCAAAGTTGCTTAAACTACAATTACAATAAGAATAAAGCTTACTTGACCTGCAATGAGTACATATAATTATAAGTATTCAATCCCTCATAACAAGTATCAGAATCAAGTTCAGATATGTCTATATGAAATTACTGTAATTCCAATCTATATCAAGTGTGGGCTGATAAATTCTTTTTTTGATGACAAAACAACACAAGAAAAACTTTGGTATATGATTGAAGAGCTGTTTTGGAGCTGATACGTCTCATTGAATATGGTATATGTATCAGAATATCTCATATCTTTCTACAAAACTAAACTAAATATATGTATATATAGCATGCATGGGAGAGAAAAGAAGATGGAAAATAGATACATACCATCACGCTGTCGTTTCCCAACAAAGGATAATTGTGTAAAATGTCCAACAGAGCTTCTAGCCCATGTTAAAGCTTACCTCTTCATATTTCATCTTCCATTTTGCTAATACCTGAAACTTCAATTGGAACTGAAGACGGACTTCCTCTGAAAGCAGCTTCCTTTATGCAACCTTGAAGCTAAACAATCTCTTTGGGTTTTGAAATAAAGTCCAATACAGTGTAGTTTATGGTCATGTTATGGCTTGAGGTGATAGTAGTAATATTTGCATTTGAAGGTTATCTGGTGCAACTTAATTATCACCAGAAAGATCAAGAAGAGAGAGATTGTTTTTGCTTAAGGCTTGAATAACCAGGAAGCCACAATAGGAGTGTTAGGGAAGAAGTGTTACTTTGTAAAGTCATTTTCTATGATTTCTTAGCATTCCCTTTTCCTAGGATAGGGATTTCCATTTCTAACCTCACTGTAAAATTCGCAGCGAGTAATTGCACTATGATATTTAAAAATCTAAGTGCAATTACACTGAGTATATTCCTCGGCTCTAACCATTGGCCTTACCATTTTTCAATCAGGGGAAGAAAAAAGAGTTAAAAGGAGTATACTCCCAAACTTTCCTCTCACAGCAAGGATGCTTTTACAACAGTAACTCGATTATGTTTATGATTTTTCACTTGGTAAGAGAACTGTTCTTAGTAAATCTTGTAGTAAGAAAATGGAGAGATTTTGATTCTTTTAGTTTGAAAGCTAGAAGCCAAAGTTCTATATAGAGATGCACAAATCCTGCATAGAGTTCACGAGGGAAACTACTGTCGAATCTTCTCCGACCATTGGCTGCTGTGAGAACCAGAGTTAACAGACCAAAAGTAGGACGATTGACATGGCCTACACAGCTATGAAGTTTGACAACCAAGTTCGTATTGGCTTAGAATATTCATGAAGAATGAGCCGATGATGCATTGACTCACTCAGAGGTAACATCTTTTTAACTTAAGAAGACGGTGTTGCCCTTTCACCATCTTGGCAACTATCTCTAGCATAATAACACAAACGCCAAAACAAAAAATATACCGATTTTTGTCATTTGTAAAAAAGAATGATACTGATTGTTTTAGTAGCTTATTTCTGTATGTTTTACATATCAAAACTTGTTCTCTGCTTCTCAATGTGGACTGGGACTTCATATGCAAATACTTCATGTTTTCCTTAATCATTTCCCTCTCCATCATTGGACCATTCCCTTTGATCCATACACTCTACATGGAAATGTGACATAGTTCCCAATATTTGACCTTCTATGTTTTGATAATGCAAATCGCATTATCAAAAGAAAATGAAAATACATCACTGTATACTACCCTTACATATTCAATGAAAGGTTCCCTAACTAGAAAACATGCCCTACAAAAAAAGGCAACGAAAGCCACTAGAAAGGGATTTGAGAGTACAAGGCACTAAAGCAGTCAAATAACAGAAAAAATAAAGCAAAGAAAACAGCAACCTCATCAAACACTACTAAAACTAAGGAAAAGGAACATCACAATGACCAAACAAGTTTACAAATTTAGAAGTTGGAATAAAAGGAAACATGCAAGGTCTAGCATCTAGTTAACAATTTAACATTGACTACTGAAGCACACAACTGCAGGCCATGCAGGAAAAAAAACATTGGAAGGAATAAGCAAGTTTTGTGTTATAACAGAACATCCAAAGGCAAACTGGCTAAAGAGGATTCCAATGAACATGGAACTAGAGCTTGGTAATTTGGTGTCATGGACATGGCAAGTTTCAGTGGTGAAGTTCTCCTGATAGATTGGTCTCCTTAAAAAGCATCAAGGTAGGACATTTGTTGGTCAAATCCTGTAACATCTGGTCTTCTGGTTTAGGCTGGAGGCTTCGTCAGGGAGGCAGGAGGCAGGCTTGCAAGGCTTCATTCATAGTCTCAGTCTGTTTTATGGGGAGGGAAATGAGGACAGGGAAAACATAAGCATTAGAATTCTGTTAATGGGGAGACAGGCTGGCTAGCAAACTTAAATACTTGTGATCTATGACTAGGCAAAGCCAATGGTGGTATTTTGATGTTCATATTCTACAAGACTACAACAACAACGAAAGCAGTTGAACAGTTAAGAGTAAGCAGTCAGTTACCTGCCACTGCTTATCATAAATCCTTAATAATAAGGTTTTCGACGTGGGGCCTGTCCAGACAACCTGCATACGTAGCTTTAATCAATACCAAAAGCACATAAAGACAACACAAGCCAACCAGGAAAATATAAAATCAATTGAAAGACATCCAGAGTCAACCAGAATAGCAGCACAAATAAAATTTTCATCAATTAATTAAAAAAAACTATGGTATGAGGAGTATTATAATTTTCTGAATATATTGTTCTAGAATATTAATTTTGATGCCCTATTCCCATGATATTGGCATAAATCCTTGGTAGTCAAACTCCATCTAATACATAATTATATAATTCCTTAAGCATATGAGTGCACACAATACCCTGCTTCTCCCAGAAAAATGTAAGAGCAGTTCAATTTGCCCCCTAATAATACACAGTTATATCAAACTGAGCATCCCAAATGACAAGAACCATAAAAGAGCAAAAATCATACCCAGAACCACCACTACGCCCAGAAGAATATCCACCATACATCCCATAGCCACTTGCACCACCTTCTCTCTGCAAAACCATGAGAGCAAAAGCTTATCAAGATACGATAAATACGCATGACTGTTAAAAGTAGCCTATATATACAAATATGTAGGGAATACTTGTAAATTTGAGCATGAGGGGGCTTCAGATTCAATTAGGAGGTATGTAAGATAAGATCTACCTGCAAATCACTATAGCTATTGTATGGATCAGCAGAATGATAGTCACTAGAGCCACCATAGCCACTTGAGTAGCCACGACCATGTCTTCGGCTATCCCTATCATCATAATCGGGACCATTTGGTGGTACAGGGACATATGGAACCACAGGAAGAAGCAACGAACCCTCTTTATCAAATAAATTTGCTCTAAGTCGTGTTGTTATATTCATGAGAGCAGTTTCACACACGTCCAGATCACCAGAGATCTGTAGTTAAAATGACCAAAAAAAAGGGATAAGAGAAGGTCTTAGAAATTTTCATATACTTCCACATCACCAACTATAAAAGAGTAATGAACAGATTAAGAAAATTCTCTTAGCTTGATATATTTTGGCTCAAGAATTCATACCTGCACCATCTCTTCATCATCAGCTGCAATTTTAGGAAGATCCTCCTTCGACAGTATACGAATGTTGGCTTTTGTAACCCTTCTCATTTCAGTTATAATAGCCCCTCCTTTGCCTATAAGACAGCCAATCCGTGATGATGGAACAAGAAGGCGAGTCGTAAATGACATAATGCCAGAGTCCCTCTCAATTTTCTCACTACACCTAGGTTGCAAGCGCCTTGCTGCTTCTATTGTTGGAGAGAGTTGGTCCTCAAAATGCTGTTGCAAAGATCAATATTCTAAATGACACAAGTTTTAAAAAGTATTTTCACAAAAATATCACTGGCTAACAAATTGCATACCTCCTTGGATGAAATGAGTATGAGGCAGTCATCACCTTCAGCACTTGAACTATCCACTTTGATACCTGCTCTTGTTTCTTGCCTAATTTGGTTAATAATAGCACCACCTTTCCCAATAACACCGCCAATAATTCCTGTAGGGCAAACTAATCGGAGAGAGAACTCCTTGAATGATGACTCGTCTCGAGAGGAATATGAACGGGGCCAGTCGCCACCCGCGCTTTTGTATCCTCCATAGTGGCTCACAAGTGGAGTAAAACCCATAATTGGAGCACCGCTATTTGGTCCCATGAGTGATCCACCAGATGGATAGACACTTTGAGGTGCAGAAGATGCAAGCAAATGCTGGGATCGTGATGGATTGTCATGCAGGCGAGAAGATATCTGATAAAGGGCTTTCCTCACAACCGAAGCTTCCCCCGAAATCTAAAAATGAGAAATTGAATTAAGCCCTACGATTTTTTTATTTTTATAAATAGGATCAGTGAATATATGGCATAGAGTAGCCCTATGTCTACTGAAGGGTTTACATGATAATCATAAGCTGAAAAAGAGTTAATGCTAGTATCATCCATAATAAATCAGCTTTTGTTCAAATTTTCTTTGGTCAGATCTTTAGTTGAATATTAGATATACTACCTGAACAAGCTCATCAGAGCTCAATGCACAAGCTGGCAGATGAGCATCCTTCAGGATACGAATTTGAGCACCAGTATCACTTCGTATGTGTTGAACGATATCCCCACCTTTTCCAATAATACATCCTATCTGATCAGATGGCACAAGAAGACGAGCTGTGACCTGCTGATTTCCTTCTGAATCACCATTACCTGAAAGATCTTCAGCAACAACTCTATCATGCACCCTGAAGAGTGCATCCTGAGCTGGACAGACACGGGCATCCATTTCATCAAAGTCATTCGTCTCATCACTTGAGCTATAAATAGTTATAGCACGATGTTCACTCCCAGGCACTGTCTCACAGATCCTAATTTTTGATTTGGTATCTGCCCTTAGTTGTTTAACAATATCACCTCCCCTCCCTATAACGCTTCCAATCTTCATTGAAGGACACAAGTATCTATAAACAGTGTCATCTGAAGCTATTGTAAATGAATCTCTATCTTCACCAGAATTTCTTCTTCTCTTTCTTCCTTCATCAGAATGTTCAGACTGGGAGTAGCCTCGCTTTCCATAACTATTTTTCTGACCAGCCATCATAAAGCACCTGCTGAATACTTCAGGTAAGATACATTTTCTTCAAGAGAAGTAATGTAGTGCAATATTCATAATACACTTAACATTAAAAATGCTTTTAAAACTGTCATATTAGCCAGCCAAACAGCCATAATTAGCTTCACCGTGTTATATTTACCCTTATTAAGTTAGTCACCCATGATTATAAAATCACATAGGCCTCAAAACCTAGCTAACATCAAGAATGCTTCCAATTTGAAGCAAATCAAACATTAAGGCATTGACAATTCATAGCTGCGAAATCAGGTACGATATTCACTTGCTATTTCAGAAGCTAACACTAACCCTTTCAAAATCATGCCAAATTTGAATGCAACCTCTCAATTTCCCATTCAGCTAAAACTTCTAGAGCCAAATTGTACCATAACTAGCTCAGACAAATTAAAATTTAAGAAAAGAACGACACTTTTCTATCGTTCCTATCCTCAATTGATGTCATGTCACAAATAGATCTACTAATAACAGCAAAATTAAGATAAAATTAGGTAAAATAAGAACCTCAACTCTCTGAGTTGACCAAACTCAAACAGAAATTTAGTGCGATCAACCAGATCGAAGTCGGAACATTTGTTTTAAACGAACAAATTACAGAAAACATGAAAGCAATGTAAGAATCTTGATTCCCGATAAACATCAAATTGTATGCGAGGAAAGGAAAAACTGAAAACACCAGATCTTGATTACCGATTATTCGACGAGGCTGCGACGCTAATCCAATTTCTGATGCAGGACGTTGTTCGCGTGATTTTAAGCCTTTCTAGCTTCCTAGGGTTTTTTTAGATTGAATCAGTCTTGACCGGTCTTCCAACCCCTGTGTATATATTTCGACCGAAAAAGAAATTGTATGTATATGCCAGACCCTAAGAAGACTTTCTACCGTATCTTTATACCCTAGAGTCATGCTATCTTTCTATAATCTTACTTGGAATTTTATGTTAAAAATATATTATTTTATATAATAATTTAATAGTTTTATATGAATAGACTGAATATACAAAATAAATTATCTTATAAGTTTATTTTTTACCCCTCTTCTTGTTGAAAAAAAATAAGACCATCTCTTGAAAATTTCCCAATTTACAATATTGTTGTGTCTAGAAATATCTAGGATATTTCTTTTGCTATACTCCATCTATTATCCAATTTGATACTTGAAAAAAGTTGTTTCTTTTGGTATCCCTTTACTTTAAAAAAAAAATATGTTCGTAGCACATAGCAGAAAGTAACAACTATAAAAGGTTGCACACAGACACTTATGTACTCACCTCTTATGCTAATACATCTATTATTTTAACTTCTATTACAAACCATATGTCTATGATGTAAAATGAGGAGGAGAAGGTTGCATTGAGCTTCAGCCGGCCGACTTGTATGAATGTGACCTCTAACAGAGACACACATCAGCAAAAACTAGCTGAACCTGAAAAATTGTTTTGCGATTTACGTGAGTCGCATACTCAGTGAATATAAACCATCATCAATTATTTCACACAGAGTCAAAACATTTAATCCATGTACATATACATACATATTATACATATGTCATATAGGAATTTACTATGCAAATGCAAATGCCGATGTATCCGATTTATTATTATGTGAATTGTTGAAGCCTGAATCTGCCCCGGGATTCCATTACCTGACTCTTTTCCATATATCAACTTTTCTTTTCTTTTTTCCTTTCTTTTTTTTTTCCATTACCTCCATTACCGACTTTTAGGCATCTTAGGCCTCATTTGCTCAATTACCATCTCTTAGGCATCTCAGGCCTCATGCATGACCCGTAGGTCTCTTTTGTATACAAATTCAGGGCAAGACAGTCACAGATCCTTTTAATCTCATGCAGTATGTTATGCAATCAAGTGCATTCTGTAACCATATATCATATGTCATCTGTTAACATACCTTTTGTGCAAACAACTCTGGAAATTTCAGAGCTATCACATTTATTCATATAATTCATATAACACATATATCCATATAGCTCATATAGCACATATATTCATATACCTCATATACCACATATAGCGCATATATCCATATATTCATATTTCATATATATATATAGCACATATGGTTGAATCTCCGGTCTATACTCACCTGTTCAAGACATATACTATATCTCTTCCCTTGACTCTGACCACGATCTATTGCTTGTGCTCCTATATATAACCCAATACAAATTAGGCTATTTACTCTTATAAACTCTAACCCCAAATGCAATGAACTGCTAGAATATATTGTAACTTCTTGTGTATAATTCTAAATCCTTTAAAACTTGACAACAATAAACTATATATATCGAAGAACATTTTTCTAGTTCAAACTTTTCTGTAAAACTTGATCAAGGGTCTCCCTAATATCATTACAAAGCGAAACCCTAAAATTACTCTGAAATCTTTTATCGAATATAAATCCGATATCGAAAATACTCTTTGAAAACTATAAATCAACCAATTTTCAAATCAAAATCATCTATAAATCTAGATCTGGAAAAATTAGAAAAATCCAGATAAATCATTAACTAATTAAAAACTTACCAAATCACGCTTGTACTTCGAGATTAAAACCCGATAGAAGAAATCTTGTACTAGATCCAATAAAACAACCAAAACCTTAAAATTTAATCTTCTCTTCCTTCGTTTCTTTCTCTCTGTACCTCTTTTTTTTACTTTCAATTTTGTTTCCGTAGATTCTCATACGTATGAGAATTCAATATATATCATCAAAATGAAAGTCGACAGAAGTGTCGGCAAATTTTTTGAAAAATCACACTTTTCACCCTCAAATCTTCTTTAGTATAAACTTTACTATGCAATAATTAATAATTAATTTTTTCTTAAATTTTTTTTAAAATATAATAAACTTAAATAGAAAATAAATATTACTTTTAAAAACTCACTATATATCATGTCAATATGCTATGCATATGCTCTTAATCTTATATGAATGCCGAATGACGTATGCATTTTGGTCGGGGATGTTACATTGCTCCCTTTTGATCGTCGCGCTTTATGCTACTATTGTCGTGTCCGACCACTTGCCTTCACCGCTGGTTAGCCACTTATTTCTTTTTATTTCGGTCGTGCTGAATAACTTAAGAGTTCAGTTTTGCTAAATTTCAATTCCTAATCGAGATTGATATGTTTCATAGGGCTACACTTTGATACGCTTTTGGCGAGCCAAATTCGTTGTTACTAGTCCTCAGCCACCGTTGTTGTCTCGTTGGCGTCCGCTGTCGTTGTCCCCCTTTAGCCATTGTCGTTTTTCTTCTCATCTTCTTCAGTCCTCGGGTAAGTATTTCAATGACTACTAAAGATTCATAATTTCTTAAAGGTTTGTAATTGCTTATTTAGGTTGCTAATTTAGGGAAGTATGATTTGATTTGATTTGATTGTATTATCTTTTGTGGTTGAAGTTTTTGTGATACAATTGATTTTGGTAGGTTGATCAATTGCTTGAGTAAAACCTCATGCGAGAGGTTGTGCCATTAGCTTTGATTTTTAGGAAGTGGTAACTGAAAAGGTTCCCCAATGGCTTCCCTCAAAGAATACTTGAAACAGTATGAAAGCAACAACACTGAAGAGGAAAGGAAGAAGTGAAGAAAAAGAAGTTGTTTCTCCGGCGTAGCAGCACCGACGGCGTCGTAGCGGCATCGACCGCAGCTTCTCCGACGTCCCCTTTCTCTCTTGCACGAGAGTCGCCCCAACTGTTTCACCAAACAAGTTGTAATGTCGAGAGAGAGAGTAATGGATAAAAGGCTCAAATATAATAATGTAGTTTTTTTTTATTATTTTTAATTGTTAACGGAAAAGGTAAGAAAGTGGATGAAATTTGACTTTAGTGCAATTAAGTCTACAAATAAAACTTTGGGAAATTCCTTTTGGTGTCCCTAAGTTTTTGCCTTTTCCTTTTGGTGTCCAAGAAAAAAACTTATTTCTTTTGGTACCCCGAAGGTTTTGGCTTTTCCCATTGACGTCCTTCTTCGGTTCAAATTAGTTAAATTCAAGCTCACCATTATGTTCCTCACCCTTAAATTAGTAGGAATTGACTATTAAAACATCAAAATTCATAACCTAAGCATCTCAATTTGAATGTGTAAACAATTTTGTAAACAACCCCTTAAAATAGAGGATTGTTTAAAAATTCAAATTGATATAGTTTGATTATGAATTTAAGTATTTTAAGAGTTGAATCCTACTAATTTAAGGGTGATGAACATAATGGTAAACTTGAAATTGGTTAATTTGAACCGGAGAGGGGCATCAACGGGAAAAGCCAAAACCTCAGGGGTACTAAGGGGAATAAGTTTTTTTCTTGGACACCAAAAGAAAAAGGCAAAACCTTAGGGGCACCAAAAGAAATTATCCTAAAACTTTTTCGAAAGTATAGGGACACCAAAAAAAATAATTTTTGCCTCACAAGAGAGGACGGCTTTTAACATGGAATTTCGGCTTTGTCATTGAATTGAAGTTTGGTTATTCAAGATTCTAACCTATACTTTGACTTGTCTATATTATTAATACTAAGTTTTCTTACTCTTTGATTGTATTGAATAATTCTTGGCTAGTTTATCTATTTTGATTATGTTTTTAATTATAGTTGGCTAAATTCCTAGTTATAAGGTATTGGTGATCCATTTAATGCGAATTTCTGATTACCAAAAAAAATTGTCAAAAGTTCAAAGTAAAATCTTATTTTTTATTTTGAAAAAAAAGTTACAAAACGGCTAAGATTGATTTAAAAAATATATTAATCTTTAAGCTATCATCTCTTTTGAAAATATGTTGATCTGCTTGCAGATTCCATATTCCCCAACCCACTTGGCCACTACTAGTCTACTACTCCAACTAAACCGATTTCTAAACTAAAAACACTGTTTTAGACGGCGCTCTCTCTCAGATTTATTTGCACAAACTACACCAAGGAAAACGGAAAATCGAGAGATTAGGGCATGAAATTCGGGAAGGAGTTTCGCATTCACTTGGAAGAATCCATTCCTGAATGGCGAGACAAATTCTTGTGCTACAAGCCATTGAAGAAGCTCCTTAAGCGCTTCCCTAACGGCAATCAAATTCAGCCGGTTCCACAGCACAATGCTTTCGCCGGCGGCGCAGATCCGTCGGATGGGGCTTCTGCGAGCGTGGATCCGAGGAATGGGAGGAATATGGATTTGGCCGAGTTTCAGGACTGGTTTGTGAGGCTTCTTAATGAGGAGCTTGAGAAGTTCAATGATTTCTATGTGGAGAAGGAGGAGGAATTCGTCATCAGATTTCAGGTTCCGCCTTTCACACATTGCTTATTTTGTGGAATTCTTTATGCTATGGCATTCGATTTGCTGTTTGCTTGAATGTTAGTACTAGATTGGTTGTAGTGTATGGTGCTGTAATTTCCTCTGATTCTTTGTATCAATAGCGGAGTGTATTGACAAATTGACTTGTTCATAAGAGAAAATGAACCGTTGAGTAATTGACATTTGGACCAATTCACTCTATTAAGTGCATTATTGTGATAATATGATGTCTGAAAATGAGTTGAAGTTTGAGATTTGATACATTAGCAGAATGAGGAGGTTTCAAATTAGAGCTTGGATGGATCCTTGTTCTCGTAGTTTGGTGTGGTGGATTTCAAAAAAATGTAAGGTGAATCTCTCTGATATAAATTTTCAAAGCAAGTATTTAAAAAATATTATGTATGCAGAAAGTTTGTTCTTAAACAAAGCTCATTTTTAGATACTAAGAAACCATGTACATCTTTGCTCTACTGATGTTTACTTTGTTTCTTATGTTAGTATTATTGAAAGGGCAAAGCTTTTATGATGTTTCTTTTGGTGATTAGTGATCTGTGAGAAATGTTGGATTTATGTGCACCTTTGCTTTTACCATATTTCTTACTAGTTTTCGAATTCAAGCTCTGTAGGAACTAAAAGAGAGAATTGAAAGGGTGAACGAAAGCGACAGGGATGGAGTTCCATCAGCATATAGCAATTTCAGTGAAGAAATGATGAAGGTCCGTAAAGAATTCGTCAACATACACGGAGAGATGGTGCTCCTCAAAAATTACAGTTCCCTCAACTTTGCAGGTACGAGTCTATACCATCTCGCCTTTCTCACACATAGGGAGATGATGATGCTTCTAAAAAATTCTAGCTTCCTTTAGGCTCTTTACAATAAAGCATGGCCTTGTATCAACAATCTGTAGTTGGTGTGATATAAACTTGGATAGTCACTGATCAAATATCACATTAAGTGCGTGTTTGGCTAGGCTAAAAAAAGTAGCAGTAGATGTAGAGTTTAGTGTTTGAAAAATAATAAGGATGTGTTTGGATTATTCATTATAATGCCTGATGTTCCATTATAATGTAGGGCTTTGCATTAAATTCTGCATAATAATGCAACATAATGTATTACTCCAATGTGCAATTGAAAGTCAGAGTGCTAAATTTTAAGCTAGTTTCGACTGCTCATTTCTAATCAACCACTTTGTGAACTGTTACGGCTTGACTGTCCAAACACACCTTAAAAAGTAGCAGTGGAAGTAGAGTTTAGCGTTTGAAAAATAATAAGGGTGTGTTTGGATTACTCAGTTATAATGCCTGGTGTTCCATTATAATGTAGGGGTTTGCATTAAATTCTTACACCAATGTGCACTTGAAATGCGGTATTTAATATTTAGTGGTAGTGGTAAACTCTAACCTAGTTTCAACGGCTCATTTCTTAAACAATCACTTTGTTAACCGCTACCGCTTAACATTCCAAACACGCCCTAAATCTGTGCTTCAAATCAACAGGGTTGGTCAAAATACTGAAGAAATATGACAAAAGAACGGGAGGTCTACTTCAACTTCCTTTCACTCAAGTAGCAGCTCACCAGCCTTTCATCACAACAGAGCCTCTAACGCAGCTGGTTCGTGAATGTGAGGCCAAAGTCGAGCTTCTCTTCCCACTGGAAGAGGAAGTAACCGAGCCAGCACCGCGGGACCCACCCCTAAACGACATTACAAACAACAACTCGCCAACTCATGGCATTTACCGAAGTACATTATCCGCAATCAGGACTATACAGGGACTTAGGACGAGCTCCACTTATAACCCGTTTTCTTTCGCAGACTTCTTTAGGAACGAGGAAGATCAGGGTAGTGGAGCTGTGACTGCTGAGAACTCTCCTTCAAGCCCTGCGCCTCCTCCACAGGACACAAATTCCCCTAAATAGGTTTTTAAGGGTCTGAAATTTGTTGTTATGATTCCAAGTGTATAGAAACAGTTGCTTAGAGTTTAGTGAATAGTGAGTTGCCGTATGGGTGACTTTCAGTTTTGTTTAATTCTTGAGATGGTATTCTTTCAGTAATAAATCTGGAGAAATAAGTTCTAATAAAGCTGTTATCGAATCAATTTCCAGAAGAAAATAATCATACAGTGAGGTTAATCTCTAGGCTGACAATAACATTGTTTGGTCACCTAATTATAATGAGTTTTTAATTTATATAATCGTTAAAAAAAATGATGTATGGGGATATTAGATTTCGTTTCCATCTGCAAAAAGAATTTGGTATTTAAGAAATAAGGTTGGTATGAAAAAAAAGGTTCCCGGGATTTACCAAAGGTTGGATAAAAATAATAAAATCATAAAAGGACATTTTTAAGAGATACTTTTTTTTTTATTCCGAATTTTTAAGAGATACTTTTATAAGTGTTTTTGGTGATAAGATACATTTATAATTCACAACAGTTCGGAGTAAAAATTGAAACGTTACAACTTATTTATCGAAAATGATCAAGTGAAAGGGTTTTTAAGATATATAAAATACAACCAATAGGTATAACAAATTGGGGATGTAGCTCAAATGGTAGAGCGCTCGCTTTGCATGCGAGAGGCACGGGGTTCGATCCCCCGCATCTCCACTATTTTTTTTAATATTAAATTCAATTTTTTTCCTTGAACATGTTTTTCTTTACTAAAATATTTGGGAAATCATTTTTGTTGATCCTGAATCTGTAAAATAAAATATTTCGAAAGCTTATTTCAGAAAAATAGATAGACTAGAAAATTCAATTTTTTTTTCCTTGAACATGTTTTTCTTTAATAAAATATTTGGGAAATCATTTTTATTGATCCAAATGGACCCCGATCAAAAATAAAAATAAAAATAGAGGACTAGAAAAGCAACTTAATGATCAACCAGTCCATTCAACAGAAAAAATATGCTCAACCAGTCCATTCAACAGAAAAAATATGCTCAACCAGCCCAGCGACACTCCAATCTTTCACTTTCTTACATCAAAGGATCAAACCAAACAATTTCAAAAAAGTATACAGCAACACAATTATTTACACAAACATTCATACACTGAAGTCTTGAGCTTTTCAATCCTTGTTCTCAAATTGATCTTCAAATTGTTCTCAAAGCTTTTGACTGAGATTTATGAATGAAATATAGCAGCTACCAAAACTTTCTCCTTGCCAAAATTTCATATTCCTCTTTGTAGATAACTTCAAATCATGCCGAGCTCCATAATTTGAATTGACAGTATAGCTTTGAACTAGCTACAACTGAAATTACATGATAATAAAAGCATATAGGCATAAGGCCATAGAAAAGAGCTAATCTAACCTCATTACACCAGCAATCTCTCGAACAGAGAAATGTCATTTCTGTGAAAATAAATCTCATATAAAACACAGTGAACGTCTCTAGCAAATTGGTCAGAAGCCCTCTAGGAGATACGACTCGAAATCTCCCCTCACAAAGGCTGTCCATCATTGGCTGAACTGCTCGAAAGCTCCCCTCTAGTAAATCCGGTACCCAACACCATCATTAGCTGGACTGCTCGAAAGCTCCCCTCTGGTAATTGCATTGACCTTCGAAGCACTGAATTCCGCCTCCTCTTTGTCAGATCTGCAGGCAGAATTTGGTTGATCTGGCTGTTAAAGGAACCATAAATGTTCTCAGCTCATGCACCAAGGTTTCTTCCCCCAATAAAGAGTGACAGCATTTGCACCAAGCAAACCGTTTGAGAAGATAAAAGAAAGGGCTCATCTCAGTCAGTGATCACAACTGTTAATCTCTCCGCTGATGCATCTCTAAGTATCTTGATTCTTTCTGAAAAGAGTTAATCCTGAAAACAAATCATAGCAAGAAACTCATTTATTCCACACCATCTTCATAAGACGGAAAAGCAAAATTATAGGGCATCAAAGATTTAAGAATGCAGATAAAGGAGCCAACTCACCTAATGATTCAGACCGTGTCATTCATTGGGTTTCGTCAATCCTGTTGATGCATTCCATTAAAGCAGATGTTGTGTTTGCGTTAGATGAAACTCTTAAATTGTGCATTTTCTGAAGCAGCTCCTCCACTCTTGCACTTTCCTTCTCATGAGAAAAGCCACGTACCAATGTACTGTATGTCATGACATTGGGGGAACAACCATTGGTTTCCATTTCAACGAGCAGATTGTATGCATCCTCCAGCAACTCAACTTTACAATAGCCACGAATCAATTCATTATAAGATGCCACATCACACTCGTAGCCACAACTTTTCATCAAAGAAATCACATTATGTGCAGCTTGCCCCATACTTCCTCCCTTCCCAAGATTGCTAATTATAATTTTGAATGTCACAGCGGTCGGCAAAATACCATCTCTAATCATCTTCTCCAGTAATTTGTTTGCCTCTTCAACATTTCCAGAACGGTAAAACCCATCTATTAAAATATTATAGCTTATAGCATTGGGAGAAATTCCACTACTTTGCATTTGCAAAAAAAGCTCTTTAGCCTTGTGCATATCTCCTTCCTCACATAATCCATCAATCAAAGTACTATATACTATAATTACATTAGGAGAAACACCACTAGCTAACATCTTCAAGAAAAGCTTTTGAGCCTTACCAATATGCCCTTGTTTACATAATCCATTGATCAGACAAGCATATGCATAAGCATTAGGAGAAATACCTTCTTGCAAGTCAAGAAAAAGCTCTTCAGCCTTATCTACATGCCCTTCTTTACACAGTCCATCAATCATAGTGACATACGTAATTTTGTTAGGACTGCAACCCGGGGGTGGTTTCTGACCTACATTCCCGCCCTTGCACAGAAGCGTCGACATTAATTTTGATCCAACCCGGGGGTGGTTTCCCCCACTTCACACAAGCCTGTTAAATTGGTTCCTTATGATATTTGACATGAGCACGATGATACTCCTCGAGAACAACTGAACATTCCTGAATAATGTCTCCAACTTCCTGCTCTCTGTCTGCAAACAAATCTTGGTTTCTTGCCTTCCAAATACACCAACATAAACAAGCCCAAAACTCACTATCTGCACAGTCCAAATTCAACACTCGCTCTGCCCAGTCAATGAACGGAGTCCTCACCCAGCACAACCAACTGTGGATAGAAACCCCATAACATTTGGGGAACACGACAATATAACAGAGCATGCTGAATTGATTCAGCCGATCCACAAAATGCGCAGCTGGAATCAGGCAACATATGTCTAGACCATAACAGTTGTTTACATGGTAGAACATCACGACAAGCTTGCCAAAGAAACCAGCGTACTCGGGTAGGAACCTGTAATTTCCAGATTTTATGCCACAACCTGTTCAAATTGGAGGAATCAGTGGACTCTCCTCTCCATGACGTAGATTGTTGCCTATTCTCAAGAACTTGGTACGCAGATTTCACAGTAAAACGCCCATCCTGATTGTAAACCAAACAATGCGATCTTCCAAGGGCGGATCTACCAGGTGAATGGTTTGAATCAAATCAGCATCATCCGGTAAGAACAACGCTCGAATTCTGTCTTCAATCCAAGAACCTGAAGTCCAGTCAATGAGGTCTGAAACTCTCAAATTGTCATCAACACCAGAAAAGTTGCCAATTGGACGGAAACTTGACGGCCTTGGGATCCATCGGTCATGCCAAACCCTAATGGACGTCCCATTCCCAACTTGCCACAGAGTTCCAGCAGAGAGAACCTCACGAGCCTGCAAGATGCTCCTCCAACAGTAACTAGGATTGAATCCGATCGAAGCATGAAGGAAATCAGTACGTGGATAATACCTGGCCTTGAGCATTCGAGCAATAAGGGAATTAGGTTCATGCAACAACCGCCATCCTTGTCTAGCAAGTAAAGCGAGATTAAAGCTTTCCATATTCCGAAACCCTAATCCACCTTCTTTCTTTGGCCGACAAAGCTTCTTCCAAGCGACCCAGTTGTATTTTCGGGCATCTTGTCCTCCCCATAAAAAGTTACACATAAGCTGCTCGATTTCTTTAATAAGACTACTGGGAAGCAGAAAACATGACATAGTATACATAGGTATAGCTTGGATTATAGCTTTGAGAAGTATTTCTTTTCCCGCTTTAGAAAGAGTGTTTGCCTTCCATCCCTTAAGCTTTTTCCATACTCGTTCTTTAACCTGAGCAAAAAATAACTCTCTTGGATCTGCCAACCATAGTCGGAAGGCCTAAATACCTCTCATGTTTCTCAACCTCTTGCACATTAAGAACGTCCTGTATAGCATCCTTCTGTTGTCGGCTCACATTCTTGCTGAACGAAAGTTCTGATTTACTCAAATTGACTTGTTGTCCAGAAGCTGCTCCGTAAACCTGGAGGATATGCATAATTTCCGTCGCCTGTTGACAAGTTGCTTGAGTAAACACAATACTATCATCAACAAAGAAAAGATGGGAAACCCTGGGGGCTGCCCTAGCAATCTGAATGCCTTTAAGTCGTCCTTCCTCCTCACTTTTCCTAAGCAAAGCGGAAAAACCTTCAGCAGCAAAGAGAAACAAATACGGTGAGAGTGGGTCTCCCTGACGAAGGCCCCGAGCCGGAGAGAATTCACGAGAAGGACGACCACTCATCAGGACCAAAAAAGTAACAGAAGAAACACATCTCATCAGTAAAGCTGCCCATCGGTCATTCAACCCTAGGCTCCTCATACATTGCTCAAGAAACGACCATTCTACCCGATCATACGCCTTCGCCATGTCGATCTTTAGAGCCATATAACCTGTTTTATCCTTTCTTTTGTTCTTCATAAAATGGAATAGTTCAAAAGCCGCCAACACATTGTCTGTAATCAGCCTACCGGGCACAAAAGCACTTTGGGATGGAGAAATGACCTTGTGGAGAACCTTCTTCAGCCTGTTTGCTAAAACTTTGGATATGGTCTTGTAAAGCACGTTACACAAAACTGATAGGGCGGAGATCCTTCATTCGGAAAGGGTCATCAATTTTTGGAATAAGAGAGATATATGTATGATTAAGCCGTTATGGGAAAGGGGCACCATGTAAAATATCAAGAACGAAAGAGATAACCTCGGGCCCGACAATATGCCAATGTTGTTGAAAAAACAACGCTGACATACCATCGGGACCCGGGGATTTAGTTGGATGCATAGAAAAGAGTGCTAATCGTACCTCTTCGCCGGAAAATGGACGTGTAAGCATCAGGTTATCCTCCTCCGTCATAAGAGGCGAGAGCTTTTGAGGAGCCGATAGAGCATGTGTGTTAAGATCAGTTTTAAATAGTTCTTGGAAATTGTTAGGAAATTTTTAGCAGGGGTATTAGTGTCTTTCTATATTCTGACCTATGTGTACAACCTACGTGCTGTGTGTGTTTTGTGTTGTTGTTGTGTTGTCTTTATATAGTGATGTTTAGGGTGAGAGAAGGTATCCAGAAAAATAGAGAAAGGATCAAGGCTTTTGCCTTTGGGCTCTTGGAGATTATCTCCTTGAGATTGGCTCAATTAGGGGTTTGTCCCTTTTGAGATTGTTCCTATTTCAGTTTATTAATCAACAAAGAGTGTTTTAGGGTTTGGTTCATCTTCTTGTCTAACAAATTGGTGCTCTTGTTGAGAGATTCAACATGGAGTTAGATTTGAGGATGAACACAAGAGAGAAATTAAGAGAGGAATTGAGCGAGATAAGTGAGGAAACTAACCAGAAGCTTACAGAAATATGGGATACCTTCTATGAAGAGATGGTTCATACTATTGAGGAGGTGTTTGCCAAGCACTGTGGTTCTCCACACAGCACCACATTATTGCCAGAGGAAAGCGGGAATGGAACCTCCAACTCGAAGGCGAATCTGAAAGAGTCCAACATCAGCTCCAATGGCGGCTCATCAGGGGTAGACCCTGTTTCAGGGGTGGTTAACGCGCTATCGTCACCCATTAGCGTGAAATTCGACGAGCACATTGATGAACCTGAAGCGATCGATGTTCGTCAGGCCGAGGAATATGCTCGCGAAGGACGGGTAGCGAAGACGACAGGGATGATGCCGGAGAAGGAAGCGGTGGATCTCGACATTACTGTCAATGTAGCGAAGGGTGTCACCACTACCCACCGAAGGGAAGAAATCGCTGGAGAATTAGGGTGGGGTCTCGACCATCTCGGGCCACCACCGTGGTCTAGAGGAACGATGAGAGAGATCATCGATAGCCAACGACTAGATCGAGGTTCAATGGAGGCATCAATGTCGGAGAGTGAAGCCACTATCAACGGCAGAGAAGAACTCGCTGGAGAATTAGGGGGGTATAACGACCATCTCGGACCACCACCATGGTTGGATCGGACTGAAGATGAACTCGATTTTGGGTTTGAAGTCGAGGAATGAGAAGAATTGGAGGCCAACCAGAACAAATCTGGTCTCAAAGCTGACGGCGTTTTTCAGATCGAGAAAGACAAGAAAAAGGTTGGAGCGGAATTAAAGGGGAAGGGGATATTCGCCATTGACGACCGGGATTGGCACAGAGAAAGACTCGCAAGAAGATTTGAGAAGACAATGTTGAAGACGGCGCGTGACTTGCAGACAGAAAGGCGTGTGTGGCTGGTAGGGTTAGAAATGCAGGAACCCGTTTTTCTCTTGGTAAGCGGTACCGATCGAATTGGAGGATCCGAATTCGTGCCAGATCAGGAATTCATTGGCCCACCACCGTGGTCCAACACCTTATTTAATGGTTTTGGGCCTATATGTCTCCAGATTAAGCAAGGGCCCAACAGAAAATATGAAAGAGATGCCCATCAGGCTTGGAGCACATATGACATGGATCGTCTTCGACCTCCGGAACGCTCCAGATTGTCGACTATACAACTGAGCTATGGGCAAACGCCTCCAGCAAAACCACCGCCCAGACCACCGGATTTTTGCTCGGATTTTACAAGGTTAGAATTAATCCCGATCTCTTCTATTTCCCATTCCACTCCCTGCCCCGTTTCTCTCCGAATCAATGGCAAGGAGGACGACCCCGACGACCTTTGGGTTTGTCAAATCTCATCCTCGGCGTCAGTGTTTGAGTTCATACACAGCCTTGAGGACAAGGCTGGTTTGAACGGGTTGGCAAGGGCGCTTATACTCAGGGACGAAGAACATGCTAGGAGTTGGGATCCACGGCCACCAGCCAAACCTCCACCGATTGCACCATTCAATCGGGGGCTTATTGTGAAGAGACACAAGCAGCATATACCCTGGATTAAAATAGGGTATGGAGACTCAAAGACTAGTGACCAAAGAAGCCTGGTGAATCTAAGGAAAGGAATTGGTATTGGAGTGACATCAATTCTTCGTGGACAGCTTGTTTATGGGATCTTTAGTGATCAGTTTAAACATGGTGATAAGCTGCTTGCCGAAGAGAATCATCATGATCGAATGCTTGCACTCTTCTGTCATTCTCCTCGACCTCCGGAGTTTGCAAATAATGAAGAGATGGAGATAGAGTTCCAAACCTTTGCTGAATTATGGTCTTTGTCTATCAATTGGGAAGATGGCTTATCACTTGACAAAGGGGTCATACAAGCTCATGTGGTGAAGACCCAGGTTGATTTCAAGAGAACTGAGTTGCAGCTAACTCACCAAATGGAGGGCACATTCAAGAATGGATCAAGCTGCATTCCTTCACCCTTGCACAATCTATCCGATGCCAACTCAGTTTTAAATGAATGCAACCTTGAGGACAAGTTTGTTTGAAAGAGGGTGGCATTGTTAGGAAATGTTTAACAGGGGTATTAGTGTCTTTCTATATTCTGACCTATGTGTACAACCTACGTGTTGTGTGTGTTTTGTGTTGTTGGTGTGTTGTCTTTATATAGTGATGTTTAGGGTGAGAGAAGGTATCCAGAAAAATAGAGAAAGGATCAAGGCTTTTGCCTTTGGGCACTTGGAGATTATCTCCTTGAGATTGGCTCAATTAGGGGTTGTCCCTTTTGAGATTGTTCCTATTTCAGTTTATTAATCAACAAAGAGTGTTTTAGGGTTTGGTTCATCTTCTTGTCTAACAGAAATACTCCATAGCAACCCTCATCTTATTCTCAGTGCTCCTCCATTCCATTCCACTCTCGTCCACCAGCCGCCTCAACTGATTTCGTTTTCGTCACCCATTTGCTTTTTTATGGAAGAAAGCGGAATTGCAATCACCCCATTTTAACTCATTAGTTTTCGCCCTTTGATACCATAACATCTCCTCTTTGGCCATCAATTCGCTCTTTTCTTTCAAGTTCACGTCTCCGACTCACCTACTGACCTCTCATTCCCAGCTTATTAAGACGCCTAAGCTCATCTCTTATATCCCCAGTTGCGTGAAAATATTACCAAATTCAGCACGGTTCCAAGCTTTCAATTCATCAGCACATCTCTACAACTTGCCCATCATACCATCTCGGCCATTCATCTCACTGGGATTGCGCCAACAGTTATCAATCACAACTTCACATCCTTCATTTTGTGTCCACGTGGCTTCAAAACGAAAAGGACGTGGCCCTTTCTGTTGCTCTTCATCATGGTCAATACATCTAAAAGAATCAATCAAAATGGGAATGTGGTCCGATCCGAAACGCTCAACATGTCTTTCCACCCCGTTTGGGAATAGATCAAACCATTTGTCATTTGCGAGACCTTGATCCAGTTTCTCTTGTATGAATTCTTCTCCAACCCGGCCATTGTCCCAAGTAAACTTCGCACCAAAACAAGATAATTCAGTCAAACCACATCCATCAATAGCCTGACTAAACGCCATCATTTCTGTCCAATTCGGTTCTAAACCGCCTTCTTTCTCCTCCCTCCTTAAAATCTGGTTGAAGTCATGCTTCATGTTCTCAGCAAGACGAGAAAGAAGTTGCCAAGATAAATGTGTTTTCGTCCTTGCTTGCCAAGATAAATGTTGTTCTCAAGTAGTTAAATTGATGATCTTGAAAAATTTCATATCCTATTTCTTTCTCTCTTTGAAATTGCAAACGGAAAACCCCCGCATCTCCACTATTTTTTTCTGGTAAATTCAATTTTTGGACTAGTGAAGCAACTTAATGATCAACCAGCCCAGCGACACAAATTACACAAACATATTCATTACATGTGGCAACTGAGATTAAGCAATAAACATGCAATAACTGAACCAAACCTGAATGTCTAATTAATATCTATATACCAGGCCTTCTAATCTAATTACAAACCAAATAACTAGTGCATTTGCATCATGCTGGTGTGCTGCATAATTAACCAAAAAAGTAAAAATTATCAAAAAAAAAAAAAAAAACAGGCAGCAGCTGAGCTGAGCAAACAACATTCCAATTTCCAAGCACTCCAAGTCTCCAACAACAAACAACAGTAAGTTGGCAACAGACAGCATTCAACACTCAGCCACACACTTCACCACTTCAGCTGAACCAATCTTCACTCAATTTGAGAGCTCGCCATCTACCTAACAAAATGTAAAAAATAAAAGATTAGTAAATTTATATTCATCAAATCAAGAATGAAAATTTCATAGATATACATTTGATTAAAATTGATCCATGTTACTTAATTTGTGGGGATTGTGGATATGGTAAAGCCAGAAAACAATAAATCTATAACAACAAAAAAAAAAGAACATTACAATCAGCAGCTAATGCATCAAGGTAGGTGTGCAAACAACAAATATGTGCAAACAGCAAACACGCTGGAAATCTCAAATTGAAGCTAAGAGCAGCAGATGATATGCAAAGTAAATAACAATACTATGGCTAATCTCATCTCAAGTAGTCATCTACTCATTTGTTTAACAGATCAATTATTAGCATGTTTTAACCCGTAAGAGCTAGCATTATAACTATCTTACAAGCATCTCAAGTAGTCATTATAAACTTTACTACTCTACTAGCATATACTACGCCAATAACAATACATCAACAAATTAGCTAAACCAACATATAATGACCATATTCATTGTCGATTTAAATAGACAACTTAAACTACCCTAACAATTATATATCCATAGAAATTCAGGTTTCCTTTCTAACTTCTAATAGAGTTTTGATAAAAGCAATTCGTAGATTGTTTCTTAATCTGTCGGAACAAATATATGAGACAGATTGTTTCTTAAACTCTTCTCAGCAACAAGCCAGCAAGAAGAAAAAGAAGACATACCTCCTCAACTTTGGGCTCTTGGCACTTTCATAGATGACTGAGGCGACGACTAGGGAATCGGCGGCGACGAGGACCGACCACTCCAACGACAACGAATTCGGCGAATTGACAACAGAGGAAGATTGAGTAATCGAAAACAGAGAAAGAAGATCGAGTAATCGACGACTAGCACGGTTTCTTTCTCCACTATTTTTTTCTGGTAAATTCAATTTTTGGACTAGTGAAGCAACTTAATGATCAACCAGCCCAGCGACACAAATTACACAAACATATATACTGAAGTCTTGAGCTTTTCAATCCTTATTCTCAAATTGATCTTGAAAAAATTCATCCTATTTCTCTTTGAACTTGCATATGAAAAATGTTGGTGGAATGTATTAGAACTAATCAGTGTGGCTTGAAATCTAGGGTTAGGATAAAACATCTTAATATTTAACTTGTGCTAACCAGCAAAATTTAGCTAGCTATTCATGCCAAAAAAAAAAAAAGCAAAGCTCTGAATGAAATATAGCAGCTACCAAAACATTCTCCTTGCCAAAATTTCATATTCCTCTTTGTAGATACCTTCAAATCATACTGAGCACCATAATTTGAATTCACCGTATAGCTCTGAACTAGATACAATTGAAATTACATGATAACATAAGCATATAGGCATAGAGCCATAGAAAAGAGCTAATCTAACCTCATTACACCAGCAATCTCTTGCACAGAAAAAATCTCCCCTCACAAAGGCTGTCCAAGTGACGACAACTGCAACATCCGGTACCCAACACCATCATTGGCTGAACTGCTCGAAAGCTCCCCTCTAGTAATTGCATTTGACCTTCGAAGCACTGAATTCCGCCTCCTCTTCGTCAGATCTGCAGGCAGAATTTGGTTGATCTGGCTGTTAAAGGAACCATAAACGTTCTCAGCTCATGCACCAAGGTTTCTTCCGTCAAAAGATCATTTCATGGAACTAGTTATAGCACAAATTATAAAGGCAGGCAGAACCCCCAATAAAAAGTGACAGCATTTGCACTAAGCAAACCGTTTGAGAAAATAAAAGAAAGGGCTCATCTCAGTGATCACAACTGTTAATCTCTCCGCTGATGCATCTCTAAGTATCTTGATTCTTTCTGAAAAGAGTTAATCCTGAAAACAAATCATAGCAAGAAACTCATTTATTCCACACCATCTTCATAAGACGGAAAAGCAAAATTATAGGGCATCAAAGATTTAAGAATGCAGATAAAGGAGCCAACTCACCTAATGATTCAGACCGTGTCATTCATTGGGTTTCGTCAATCATGTTGATGCATTCCATTAAAGCAGATGTTGTGTTTGAGTTAGATGAAATCCTTAAGTTGTGCATTTTCTGAAGCAGCTCCTCCACTCTTGCACTTTCCTTCTCATGAGCAAAGCCACGTACCAATGTACTGCACGCCATGACATTGGTGGAGCAACCATTGGCTTCCATTTCAACGAGCAGATTGTATGCATCCTCCAGCAACCCAGCTTTACAATAGCCACGAAGCAATTCATTATAAGTTGCCACGTCACACTTGTAGCCACAACTTTTCATCAAAGCAATCACATTATGTGCAGCTTTCCCCATACTTCCTCCCTTCCCAAGATTGCTAATTATAATTTTGAATGTCACAGCGGTCGGCAAAATACCATCTCTAATCATTTTCTCCAGTAATTTGTTTGCCTCTTCCACATTTCCAGAACGGTAAAACCCATCTATTAAAATATTATAGCTTATAGCATTGGAAGAAATTCCACTACTTTGCATTTGCAAAAAAAGCTCTTTAGCCTTGTGCATATCTCCTTCCTCACATAATCCATCAATCAAAGTACTATATATAATTACATTAGGAGAAACACCACTAGCTAACATCTTCAAGAAAAGCTTTTGAGCCTTACCAATATGCCCTTGTTTACATAATCCATTGATCAAACAAGCGTATGCATAAGCATTAGGAGAAATACCTTCTTGCAATTCAAGAAAAAGCTCTTCAGCCTTATCTACATGCCCTTCTTTACACAGTCCATCAATCATAGTGACATACGTAATTTTGTTAGGACTGCAAGCACCATTTACGTCCATCTTTTTCATGCTTTTGAATAAAATCATAGCATCACCAACTTTCCTAGCAAGAAAAAGGCCTTTCAACAGTGTATTTATAGTCACACGATTAGCAAATATTCCCATAGAGTTCATAGCTTTGTATAAATTCATAGCAGTTTCCAACTTCCCAATTCTGCAGTAACCATCGACTATTGTACTAAATGTAACAGTGTCAGGGGACTTGCCTCTTAAGATCATCGATTGCAAAACCTCCATCGCTTCTTCCAACTTGCCATGCTTGCATAGTGAATCTATCACAATGGTATAAGTCACGGTATCGGGATAAACACCACGATCTATCATTTCAGCAAGGAGAGACTTAGCATCTTCATCCATCCCCGAACGACACAACCCATCAATCAAACAACTATAAGAAAAAACATCTGGAGAAATCCTTGCATTCTTTTGTTTTGCCTCAACCATAGGCCACTCTATACAGCCACCATCAATCAGAGTATAAGAAACTGTGTTTGGCCTACACCTCTCTTTCCCATGCACCATCTCTCGGTGCAGCTGAAGAGCTGTGGCGACATTCCCAGTCTTACACAAGCCATTGAGTATAGAACTGTAAGTAACGATATTAGGAGGGCATCCCAGCCGAGACATCTTTGAAAGCAAACCAACAGCTTCAACCAGTTTCTCCTCCAAACACAATCCCTTGACTAATGAAGTGAAGGAAAAGACATCCGGGCGATATCCATTCTTCAAAATGACACCCAAAGCAGAATACCCAACCCTCCCTAATTTCATACTAGAATAGCAATTTAGCAACATATTCATGATGATGAGATTTGTTCTCAGCCCCAGAACACCAGAAACATGCAGCCTCTTGTAGAAGGATATGGGGACGGAGAAATGCCGGGACTTAACTAGAGCGCTGAATAGCCTACCGAACCATAAAATTGGCGGTGGAGGTCTCATATAAAGCATCTGATCGAAGAAGTAGTGAGCTTCATTTATGTCAATTTTTCTAGATTCACAATCAATAGTCAGAAATTTCTTAAGTGCACTGTATCTACCATCATTAGAAGCAGGTGAAGGGAGCTTTCGCGGGATACCTCTCCTAGACATTCTTTGGAGGTGGAGAAAAAGAAACTACGACAAGTATTCAATTAGGGCTACAGAATGCTCCCAAATGGCGTGCGGTGAAGACGATTAACCAACAACGCTGCAAAGCTGTAAATTGTAGAAGATAAAATCGGCATATATGCATGAATCTCCATATTCGAATAATCAATAGATCTAGAAGCAGCGAATGAACGCGCGAGTAAAAGTAACAAAATTTACCAAGTGAAATTGGGAAAGGGGTTTTAATTTTTGATGCTCGAACGGAGGTGGAAGACTCGCCTGATGAAAGTATGAGGCGTCGTCACAGGGGCGGTGGCGGAGGCGGCGCAAGGAGAAGGCGGCAACATTTTTTGCAACTAGCGAAAAGAAGAGTGGTGCGCCATAAATGGGCCAGTAAGCTTGGCCCATATCCAATTGATACTTGCCCAATTGCATACATGACTCCAGGTTCAGACTTGGAAACTTCGATTCATATACTGAAGTCTTGAGCTTTTCAATCCTTGTTCTCAAATTGATCTTGAAAAATTTCATATCCTATTTCTTTCTCTCTTTGAAATTGCATATGAAAAATGTTGGGTGAATGTATTTATAACTAATCAGTGTGGCTTGAAACTGCATATCGAACTTGTGTTAAGCATGCCCAAAAAAAAAAAAAAATCAAAGCTTTTTATCTGAGATTTATGAATGAAATATAGCAGCTACCAAAACTTTCTCCTTGCCAAAATTTCATATTCTTCTTTGTAGAGATACCTTCAAATCATACTGAGCACCATAATTTGAATTGATAGTATAGCTTTGAACTAGCTACAACCTAAATGCGAGATAATTCCGCCGGAACGACCGCCCACTCAACCACCGCCGCCTTTCTTCGCCCCGAACCCATTGCAAAAAAGTGATTTCCTTTAGGACGGTTGTTAAGATTTCTATTTATAAATGCGAGATAATTCGACTAAGACTCAACATATTGTATACAGGCCAATGAGAATTTTTTTTTTTTTATCAAACATATAGTAGTAGTATACAGGAAAATGAGAGCCGACCAAATCACCTCCGATATATACGTCAGATAAAATATATAAGTATTTATAGTATGATACACTAGATAATTATATTAGGCTAATTATATTAGGATTATATTAAGAATATTGTTATCTACTTTTAAGAGATTTGAGTTTATCTTATTAGGAAGAATATTTTTTATTTTAGCAATTAGGGTTTTATTATTATATATATATATATGTATTGTGTGCTATGAAAGTCAATCATAAATCATATCTTTATCCTAATTCTTTTATCTCGTCTCTTCTCCTCCATGGGCTACAGCCGTTCTCCCCCTCTCTTTTGTCATCTCTGTCTGAGTCACTCTCCCCCCGGCCTTTGGCCCTTCTTCCCTTCCCTAATTACTATTCGTTCATTGAATTCGGTACGGGATTACTACGATCCTGTATCAATTGGTGCTTTCATTCCCGAACTCTCTGTTACCATGGAAATTCGAGACCCCACTCGGGACCTTATCCAAGCTCTAATGTTGGAAATCCGGTATAATCTGGTCAAAGAGCGTACTCTTTTTGTCAAGATCCATGACGAAATATATCTGGTTTCCTGTGACGCCTTGCATCAAGTGTTCTCGGGCGTTAGCAATTTAGAAGACATCGAAACGTTCGATTGTAATGCTGCATTCCATTCCATAAGCCGTTTCCCATGTCGTGATGCGGCCCTCGAGGCGTTCAATCGCTACAATGGAAGATGCATCTATGCTGGATGCTGCCGAATGGAGTTGTCCTTTGATGACCGAATCAGCAGCATATCACGCGAGATTGACACTCTGATCCAAGAGTTAAGCGATTACCGAGATCGTGACACGATTGGCGGCCACATTAGCAGCGACGCCAACATGATAGAGGCTCCGATCGCAAATGCGGACCTGATCGACGATGCGAATGAACAACCCCATGCCCCCGCGCCCACGAAGACCGTGCCCGCGACGATAGTGCCCGCACCCGTGGCCACTACGCCCGCGCCACCGGCACCTTCGGACTTGGAAATTGTTGAGCAAGAATGGTGGAATTCGACCTTGGGGTATTCGCGAACCACACCATTTCAGGGTGCCTTTACAGATTGCCAAGATTGGGGCACAACTCGTGAAACTAGGGGTTCACCATTGAAGGAATTTCTAAGTGGAATTTTTAGTTCTTTGAGTTTTGAACAAGGTGGATGCTTGATCTCTACTGATTTTTGGGCTCCAAAGATGCTTCGTTATCAGTTGTGCAACGATTGCAGCATGGTGATGACCATTAGTAGGAGATTTAAGCTGGCGTATGGATCTGCAGATGCGAATGGAGATGGATCGACTTTTGTTTTTGACCCTGGCGGATTAAGGTCCACGATCAGTTGCATGAGTCTCCTCCTGATTTCCGACTTGAGGACAAGTCGATTCTCACCGGGGGAGTAATTGATACACTAGATAATTATATTAGGCTAATTATATTAGGATTATATTAAGAATATTGTTATCTACTTTTAAGAGATTTGAGTTTATCTTATTAGGAAGAATATCTTTTTATTTTAGCAATTAGGGTTTTATTATTATATATATCTATGTATTGTGTGCTATGAAAGTCAATCAGAAATCATATCTTTATCCTAATTCTCTTATCTCGTCTCTTCTCCTCCCTGGGCTACAGCCGTTCTCCCCCTCTCTTCTGTCATCTCTGTCTGAGTCACTCTCCCCCCGACTTTGGCCCTTCTTCCCTTCCCTAATTACTATTCGTTCATTGAATTCGGTACGGGATTACTACGATCCTGCATCATAGTATAAAAGGTTAGATGTTACACTAGGAGTCTCTAATGTTGTATCTTTAAAAAATTTCAACTACCAAATAACGGATGTAAAGATTTCTTTCTATCAATTATTCTATTAAAACCATTTATATAACCTTTCTGGTGTTGAAGACATAGCCTCTAATCTTGTATCCTATAAAAATAAAGTTATGCGTTAGACATGAATCAATCTTGAATCTATTGCATAGAAAACAATTGTCCTTTTTCTATACTATAGAAGGCAATCGTTATGACCTTTGAACTATTAGCACTTTTGTTGATAATTACATAAGATATTATGATTTGTCATTTGTCGCCTCGTGACGACAAATAAACATAGTTTATTTTAATTAAAATAAGTTTATACAAAATAAAAAAATGTGCATAAAGAATTACCCATTTTAAGAAGTTGGTTTAAAATAGTAATTTGGGGAAAAAATTATGCGTCAGCCGGGAGTCGAACCCGGGTCTATTGCTTGAAAGGTTTTTTTTTTTTTTAACTGTGGAACACAATTGTCCTAACCGTTGGACAACTGACGCTGTTGTTAATTATTACAAAGAATTTTGCAATTTGTCACCTCCGATATATGCGTCGACGCATATAAAATATATAAGTATTTTTAGTATAAAAGGTTAGATGTTACTCTAGAAGTCTCTAATATCGTATCTTTAGAAAATTTCAACTGCCAAATAACGGATACAAAGATGTCTTTTAAAACTAAATTTATGCGTCAGACATGAATCAATCCCGAATCTATTGAATAGAAGACAACTGTCCTTTTTCTATACTATAGAAGGCACTTGTTCTAACCTTTGAACTATTAACACTTTTGTTGATAATTACATAAGATATTATGATTTGTCGACAAATAAACTTAGTTTATTTTAATTAAATAAGTTTATACAAAATAAAAAAAGGTGCATAATGCATTACCTATTTTAAGAAGTTGGTTTAAAATAGTAATTTGGGAAAAAAATTATGCGTCAGCCGGGAGTCGAACCCGGGTCTATTGCTTGAAAGGTTTTTTTTTTGTTTTTTAACTGTGGAACACAATTGTCCTAACCGTTGGACCACTGACGCTGTTGTTAATTATTACAAAGAATTTTACAATTCGTCACCTCCGATATATGCGTCAGATAAAATATATAAGTGTTTTTAGTATAAAAAGTTAGATGTTACTCTAGAAGTCTCTAATGTGGTATCTTTAAAAAAATTCAACTACCAAATAAGGGATACAAAGATTTCTTTCTCTCAATTATTTTATTAAAATTATTTATATATACTTTCTGGTGTCGAAGACATAGCCTCTAATCTTATATCCTATAAAAATAAATTTATGCGTCAGAATCAATCCCGAATCTATTGCACAGAAGAGAGGGCAATGCTCATCACTAACCGGTTGGAAATTGCATTTTCTTATTACTTCAACAAAACTAAAATACTTAAATAGCAAAGGAGAAACCAGAAAACTTACCAAATTCTAACTTGAGTTTTATCTAATTAAGGCTAGGGAAACTCAAATCACTTTGTCAACTCCTTGAAGATTATCGGGTATTCGTGTTGAATTGAATGATGTGAAATTGTGAATTGTCTCAATCTTGCATTGTTTTTGCGAGTATGTGTAGATGTCGATGTTTCCAGGGCTCTCCTTAGAGGCACAAAGATGTCCACGTATATCTTAATCGTTCAACTTGAATATGGACAAGATCCAAATCAGTTTCAAGGGTTTCATCAATGCCAAATTCCTATATTATCGCTCCATCTTTCCTTCTACATGTCATGCCAATTGGGTCAGTCGAATAGCTTCTGATCCGAAATCCGATTCCTCATCTCTTTTTCACCGATGATATTTTATTATTCTTTAAAGCAAACTTGCAAGCATGTTCAAGGATAATTGAAGTTTTGAGTACATATAAACGAATATTTGGGCGGAAGAGTCATGTACTCATGTGACAATATCAGAAATTTGCTATATTCATAATGTAGCATCTCGGCGGATACAACTAGCTAGGGTGTCAATCGGGCGGATCGGGTTTGGCTTGGGTCAATTCAGTTTCGGGTAAGTTTGGATTCGGGTCAAATTTGGATATTTTGAAAATCGAGTCAAATTGGGTTGGATCATTTCGGGTCGGGTGTTCAATAATCGGGCAATGTCGGGTTTCGGGTCAATTTTGGCCAGGTCATTCGGTTTTTGATCCAACTTGATTTCGGATAAGTGCGGTTTTGGGTTACTTAGATTTTGAATTTAGTCGGATTTCGGGTGAGTCGGGTTTCGGGTTTTTCGGATTTTGGGTGAAGTTCATTTCGACTTTGGCTGAATTTCGGGATAATCTGATTTCGAGTAAGCCGGATTTTGATTCAGACCGTATATCGAATGATGATTTTTTTTAGTTTAACTACTCTAGGGTCTAAATATTTAAGGTAACATTTAAATTAAAAACATAATTATAATAAATATTAACTATTATTAATATTTTAAAACATAATGTAATTTTCGGATGGTTTCGGGTCGAGTAACTACGGATTTTCGGATGACTTCGGGTCAGATAGCATCGGATATCGGGTTGCATCAGGCTAGTCCATTCGGGTATAATCGGTTTTGGGTTAATCTCGAGTTCGGGTTTTTTCGGATTTGGGTCAAATCAGTTCGGGTCAAACATGTCTCGAATATAAAACTTTTTATTTTTTTCTCGGGTCGAGTCGGGTTCAGAGTCGGGCAGGTTTTTTGGGTCGGGTCAAGTTTTGACAGCCCTAGATACAACCTCTTTTAGTACATATGATAGATGATCTATAACTATATATTAAAGCTATACCTTTTCGAGCCACTAGAACGAAATTGTCATCACCTCATATTTACAAAATTAATTTTTTTATTTCTAATATTTAAAATTTTTTCTATTAAATTTTTCTTTAACTATTCTATCTTTAACATCAAACAATTATCTATTTATAGTATAAAAATATTTTTTGAAAACTTCTTTATACAAATATTTAAAATTAAAGATAAAAAATTTAAAATATTTTTTAAATAAGTATAAATATCTTTTATCTTTTAGCATGGTGTCTTTGAATGAATTTATTTATAGATACATTTTTTTCTTTTATAATAAAAAATTAATGATAAATACTTATAATGTTAAAAAATAATAAAAATAGGTAATATCTATAATCTATATATTAAAGTTGTACCTTTTCGACCTAACAGAACGATTCTAACCCCACCTCATGCTTAAAAATTAATTTGTATTTCTATTATTATAACTTTTTTATATTAAATTATTTTTAACTATTTAAATTTATCTCTAACATCAAACAATATCTATTTAGTATAACAATATTTTTTGAAATTCCTTATACAAGTATTTAAAATTAAAGATAAAATATTTCAAAATAAATATAAATATTTTAGCATATATCTTTTGACGAATTTATTTATAGATATATAGTGATTTTCTTTTATAAAAAATTAATGATAAATATTTATAATTTTTAAAATTAATAAAAATGGATAATAAAATATTTAATAGACATATTAAAATATTTGATAGACTTTAAATTTACTTATATGAAAACTAATAAAATATGAAGAGTATAATACTTAATTAAAAATTATATATATTTTACGAGTAATAAATTTTTTATATTAAAGTTTATATTATATTTTTATTTATTATTTATTAATATCCTATTTATAATGTTGATAAAGTATCGAATTATAGTCGTACATGGTACGACAGGTAAAATTAGTTGGGGATAATTATTGAAGAATTCTTTGGGTTTGGTGTATTTTTGGTTGTCAATCGGGAAAAAACAACAACTGGTCGGTTGATGTATTCTTTACTCTATTTTCTATTATTATTTGTAAATATGTCACTAGACTTTGGAATTTATGTTGTGGTTAATTATGTAGCTTGTTGTTTACCCGAGTTGGACACGAGAAAATAATTAATTTTTAATAAAAACACAATTTTCGTTAAAAATAAATAAAACACTTCTTTACCTTTTTTTTTATTTTACAAATATCAACTCCATCAGCTACATCAATATGGATTGAGCCTTATTAAATTTGAAAATTTGTCAAATTTCAAAATAATGTCTTAAAATATCTCGTACTAGTATTTATAGTGATTTTCTCGTGAGTTTCAACTACAGCCCTGTCGATATACTCCACTTCTTGAGGGGATATAAGTTTAACTAAGTTACTTGTGATGCAAGCTAAATTTGAACTAGCGGTGTTCAACGGGTTCGGCGACCCGACCCTGACCCGACGTGCGACCCATGCGGGTTGGGTCGCGGGTCGAATTTTTTTTATTTCGCAAGTTGCGGGGTCGGGTCGGGTCAAACTCGCGCGGGTCGAATTTTTTTATTTTTTTAAAAATATATATTTTTATAATTTTATCAATGTATAAACTATTTTTTATAAAAAAATCGTTGCATTTACGGGTCGACCAACAAACCCGACGAGTTTTTTTTAAAAAAATTACATGTTTTTAGGTTAAAAAAATACATGTTTTTAGGTCGACCAACAAACCCTAGGAAAGCTCATCCTACGCCACGTGCTCTTGAGCAATTAGATGAATAGCGCTACCTTAGAAGCGGCAGACTCTCAACTCAAACAAACCCTAATCGCCAGATTTCCCGTTTGCAACGCACACTGTATGATGTGCAATGGAGTTCTTACCTTGGACAAAAGGTTGCTGCTCTTGCTACTGAATATTTGCACAAAAGCTTGGCCAAAATGAGTAGAAAAAGAAACTTCAAATTTATGGATGAAAGTCTTCATTCTTCCAAAGAAAGTTCTTAAGGACATCAACAAACTTCTAAGGAATTTTTTGTGGAGTGGCGCTTCTGAAGGCAACATGAATCTTGTTGCTTGGAATGATGTTACTAAATCAAGGGAAGAAGGTGGATTAGGGTTCAAGGAGCTCTTGGCTTGGAACAAAGCACATACTGCAAAATTGATCTTTGATATTGACTTTGGCGTCACCAGCATATGGTCTAAATGGTGTAATAAATGTATCAATAAGAATGATTCAGTTTGGGACATCACGACTAGGGACAACGACAATTGGCTTTGGAAGTCCATTCTTCGCATTTGAGATGAACTAAAAAGCACACATTACATCATTGGCACTGCGAACTAGAATCGTATCTGGACCTGCAGCAACTCTGGCACGATTTGCCGAGATCTTTATGAGATATGGAGATACAAGGGGCCGGTTGTTGGCTGGGGTAATGTCATTTGGAAATATCATATTATTCCAAGATGCACCTTCGTTGTCTGGCTTGCTGCTAGGGACCTGCCCTGAATCGAGATACGCTTCACAAGTTTGGCTTGCTCCAATCAAATCTTTTCCCTAGCCTCTTTGTTCTGTTGCTGTTGAGACTTCTTAGCATACTTGGTTTGATTTCCCTTTTTCCAATGCAGTGATTTCATATGTGATGAATTGGGTCGGCGTTGGAATTGTGTTGAATGGCATGAGCAATTGGCTTCTATGGTTAGCTTCTAGCAACCATAAAAAGTCAATTATTTTTAAGCTTAGGATTACAGCCTTTACAACTGCATCATATCCCATTTGGAACCATATAAATGGTGTTTGCTTTCAAAATGAGATTCCAAATCCTATTGTGTGTGCTTAGAAAGCCATTCGCTTCACCAAGGAACGACATCGAGCCAAGGTCAAGGACCCCAAGAACGTCCTTCGTCATTGGATCAACTAAAACTCCTGATTTGTGAAACTGCCGTACATCTAGGTTGATTGTATATTTGAGCTGAATTTTATTTTCTGTCTCAGTGCTCAACACTTAACTCTTATCCTTTTGAGGTTGATACCTTGTGTTGTGAGATTGTTGACCATGGGGCTGTTAATGTGAGAACTTGCTTAGTTTTGCTAAGCTCTTTTTGTAAATGTGTATTTTTATTTATTAATTGGAAATTTATTCTTTTCCAAAAAAAGCTTCCAGATGAATCACCGCTAGATCTGTCAATCAGGTCGGTTTTGTTATGGGTCACGGGTCAATCAGTTCGAATTATTGCGGGTTATTAGCCGAGTCAAATTGACAAACGGGTCTAAAATATTATTTTTATGATTATTGAAATCAATTTTTAATTAAATAATAATATTTAATTACAATATACTATTTTTATGTATTTTATTAATAAAGTATATTATAACTTTCAAAATAAATTTTATAAATTCTATAAGATATACTAAATCGATCAGCCCAACGGGAGTTCTATCGGGTTCGGTTTATTTTCGCTTTCATGTTCAATTTTTCGGGTCTTGACCCTAAAACTATCGAGCGGTTCGAGTCGGATTTGCGGGTTAGGTTAGCTTTTGACAACTCTAATCACCGCCAATTTGGTAGTAACACAAATTAAAAATAATACTCAAATATTAGCTAGGTTCAATAGGGTAAAATATTCATATTATCTAACAGTGAGATATGAATTATATAAAAAATATCTTATAAATTAAAAAAGAGCATATATCTAAGATTTAATACTTGGAGTGCAAGTTCTCCAAGGCATGTATTTAAATAGTCCAAGCAACTTTTATTAATTTTAATCTAGCTTATAAATTAAGCTATCTCCTCTTACCACCATATATAAATAGGGGAACAATTAATTAATCTTTGCTAATCGTAAGAAATTCTTATAAATTAAGCTAGGTTTATTGACGTTGGTTAGATAAAAACAAGTAACACCAAACCGTCACCATGATCCCCTCCTCCGTGCGTGTTTTAAGCAAAGTGAATTTGCACGGAGGGGGAGGATGATGGGGATGGTTTGATGTTACTAATACATGTAAAATTCAAAAGATGTAAAATACAAAAGATGGGTGATGGTTTGATGGTACTAAAAGATGGTTATTCTAAACTTTATATTGCTTAATTCTTGTGAGATCGGATCGATCCTAGTGTACTGTTTTTTGTTGTGAAATTTCATCTAAGCAAACTGCAAGTTGTCGAAAACTAAACATTGTAAATTTGCTTTCTATGTGTATTTTTTATTTGTTGAGTTTTACTTTGTGTGTTTTTATTATTTTCCATTCAACCAAATATTGATCTTCAACCAAATTTTAGCATTGCAAGATTTTGTATTACGACACGTTGATAATAGTAAACTATTTTAACTAGTTATACCCGTGGTGTCATGCACGACTATGGTTCGATATTTTATAAATATTAAGTAAAAATATAATATAAAAATTAATGTAAGTAATTTATTGCATGTACAATGCAAAAACAAAATTATTTTTTGGAGTCAAATAAAACGAATGAAATATAAATTATTAATTTTAATTTTAAGAATAAAAAAGATTATTAAGGTAAAATATGTACATTTATCATTTTCCTTGATGCTATTTCATAGATATTTAATTTTAAAAAAATAACATATGAATAAAAAAATATTTATATATTAGAATATGGAAGAGATAAGAATTACGTAAAATAATAATTAAATTAATAAATAAGATATAATAGAATATGAAAGATAAAGATAAAAATAATTCATTTATAGAAAATAATTTAAAAAACTAATTTATTTTTCCTTAAGGTGGGCCAAACTCATTTTGTGAATCGATAAAGTAAAGATTAGATAAGATTAAATATTATATTTCCTATTTCTTTTTATGTACCTTAATTTAGAGGTTATCAAATATTTCAATATATCTATTAAATTTTATACTACCTATTGTTATTATTCTTAAACATTTTAAGTGTTATCATTAATTTTTTTATTATAAAAGATATATATATATATATATAGATTCGTGAAAAGATATCATTCTAAAAGATAAAAGATATTTATACTTATTTTAAAATATTTTAAATTTGTTATCTTTAATTTTAAATATTTATATAAGGAAGTTTTCAAAAAATATTGTTATACTAATAGATATTTGTTTGATGTTAAAGATAGATTTAAATAGGTAAAGAAGAATTTAATAGGAAAAAATTAAAATATTAGGAATAAAAATTAATTTTGTAAATATGAGGTGGAGCTAGAATCGTTCTGGTGGCTCAAAAAGGTATATCTTTAATATATAGTTATAGATTCTCGTACCTTGTACGAATCTAATTTAAAATAATTTTAAAAGCATTATTTTTAACTTGTTCTTATGGCGTTTTTCCCAAGAAATTTTTTAAAAGCATTATTACAAAGTATTGATTTGCTTTGGAGAGAAGAATGTGCAATGGCTTTTGAGATGGCGAAGGAAGTGATAAGGTGAAAGACTTCTAGAAAAAAATTGAGAATATTTTTAATAGATTCTTTAATATCTTTTTTTTGTAGAATGTCTTGTCTTCAATTAATTGTTTCCTCTTTTTTTTGGTCATCTTGTTCATTAGTTGTTTGACCTAATACAATTCTTAAAAATAGATAAAAGAAGAAAGAAAATAGTGGAGATGAATCAAATAATGACAAAAGATGAATAAATAATAGAAGATAATATCATCCAAACCAATTCACGCTAATCGAATTTAAAAATGAATCAAACCTCAATGAGTAGTGAAATTGGCGTTTGTAAAAGCTAAATTCACCTAATCAATATTAATAATGGATGAACCAAACCTCTTGGTTGATTTTGTTTCGAGAATAATGGGAATAAGATTAAAATGATTTGAGAGAGATGCTACTTTTTAACGTATTAGTGGTGAGGGATAATTTATTAATTATGTGGTTAAGTAGGAGAAGAATTTTTTTAAAACATTTGGTCTAAATGGTGTAATAAATGTATCAATAAGAATGATTCAGTTTTGGACATCACGACAGCTGGCTTTGGAAGTCCATTCTCCGCATTCGAGATGAACGGAAAAGCACACATAGCATCATTGGCACTACGAACTGGAATCGTATCTGGACTCGCATCAACTCTAGCACGATTTGCCGAGATCTTAGATATGGAGAGACAATTGCCCGATTATTGGCTGGGGTAACGTCATTTGGAAACATCATATTATTCCAAGATACGCATTCGTTGTCTGGCTTGCCGCTAGGGACCGTACCATGAATCGAGATAGGCTTCACAGGTTTGGCTTGCTCCAATCAAATCTTTGCCCTAGCCTCTTTGATTTGTTGTTGTTGAGACTTCTTAGCATACTTGGTTTGATTGCCCTTTTTCCAATGCGGTGATTTCATATGTGATGAATTGGGTTGGCGTTGGAATTATGTTGAATGGCATGAGCGATTGGCTTCTATGGTTAGCTTCTAACAACCATCAAAAGTCAGTTATTTCTAAGCTTAGGATTACAACCTTTATAACTGCATCATATGCCATTTGGATCCATATAAATGATGTTTCCTTTCAAAATGAGATTCCAAATCTTGTTGTGTGTGCTTAGAAAGCCATTCGCCTCACCAAGGAACGACTTCGAGCTAATGTCAACGACCCCAAGAACGTCCTTCCTCATTGGTTCAACTAAAACTCCTGATTTGTGAAACTACCATGCATCTAGGTTGATGGTGTAACATCCCCGACCAAAGTGCATACGTCATTCTGCATTCATATAAGATTAAGAGCATATGCATAGCATATTGGCATGATATATAGTGAGTTTTTAAAAGTAATATTTATTTTCTAATTAAGTTTATTATATTTTAAAAAGTTTTTAAAAAAAAGTTAATTATTAATTATTTTAAGGTAAAGTTTATAGTAAACGAGATTTAAGGGTGCAAATTGTAGTTTTTTTTTATAAAAAATGCCGACTTTGGCAGAGAGATATATATGCTTGAATTCTTCTTCGTGAGCATTCAAAAGAGACGAAAAAAATGAGACCATACAGAGAAAGAATTCGAGAGAGAAAAAGAAATAGGCAAGTTTAATTTTGGTGGTTTGATCTCGTTTTTATATAAGATTTATTCTATCGGATATTAATCTCGAAGTACAAGCTTTGATTTGGTAAGTTTTAATTAGTTAATTGTTTATCTGGATTTTTCTAATTTTTCCAGATCTAGATCTACAGTTGGTTTTGATTCAGAAATCGGTCGGTTTATAGTTCTCAGAGGGTGTTTTCGATATCGGATTTATATTTGGTAAAAGATTTCAGAGTATTTTTAGGGTTTCTCCTTGTAATGATATTAGGGAGCCCTTTGATCAAGTTTTTCAGAAAGGTTTAAACTAGAAAAATGTTCTTCTACATATATAGTTTATCGTTGTCAAGTTTTAAAGGATTTGGATATATATGCAAGAAGTTATAATGCATTCTGGCATATAATTGCATTTGGGGTTAGAGTTTATAAGAGTAAATAGCCTAATTTGCATTGGGTTACATATAGGAGCCCAAGTAATAGACCGTGGTCAGAGTCAGGGGGAGGAATATAGTATCTGTCTTAAACAGGTGAGTATAGACCGGAGATTCAACCCTATGTGCTATATGTGAAATATGAATATATAGATATGTGCGCTATATGTGATATATGAGGTATATGGATATATGTGTTATATGAGCCATATGGATATGTGTACTATATGATTTATTTGGATATATGTGATAGCTCTGAAATTTCCAGAGTTGTTTGCACAGAAAGTATGTTAACAGATAGCATATGATATATGATTACAGGATGCACTTGATTGCATAGCATATTGCATGAGATTTAAAGGACCTGTGACTGTCTTGCCCTGAACTGTAATGAGGAAATCTTCAGATTTCTTTCTTAAAGAATACAGGATCTTCGGATCATACAGGACCTACGGGTCAATGAGGAGATCTTCGGATTTCTTTCTTAAAGCGACCATAAGAGTCATAATGAGGAGATCTTCGGATTTCTTTCTTAAAGGGGACCATAATTGTCCATATATAGTAAACCCGGGGCAGATTCAGGCTTGAACAGTTCACAGAATAATGAATCGGATACATCAACATTTGCATTTGCATAGTAAATTCATATATGACATATATAATATGTATGAATATGTATATCGACCAATTGATTGGCATTGTGTGAAATAATTGATGATGGTTTATATTCACTGAGTATGCGACTCACGTAAATCGCAAACAATTTTTCAGGCTCAGCTAGAACTTTTGGCATGTGTCTCTTTTAGAGGTGACATTCATACAGGTCGGCCGGCTAAAGCTCAATGCAACCTTCTCCTCCTCATTTTGCATCATAGACATATGAGTTGTAATAGAAGTTAGAGTAATAGATGTTTTAGTATGAGAAGTAACAACATAGATGTGTGTGTGTGTGCAACCCTTTATGGTTGTTGCTTTCTGCTTTATGCTTATGTGGATAGTTGCATATATGTGAATTATATGTTTAAATGTGAAATAAGTTATTACAAAGTATACGTCATAGGGTATAGGGGTGTCACAGATGGTATATATATTTGAGCTGAATTTTAGTTTCTGTCTTAGTGCTGAACTCTTAAGTCCTATCCTTGTGAGCTTGATACGTACCTTGTCTTGTGTGATTGTTGACCATGGGGCTTGTTCATATGTTAACGAGAGAACTTGCTTAGTTTTGCTAAACTCTTTTTGTAAATGGTTATTTTTATTTATCAATTGGAAATTTACCCTTTTCCAAAAAAAAAGCTTCTAGATGAATCACCGCTAGAGCTGTCAATTGGATCGGGTCAGGCGGGTTCGGTCATTTCGGTTTCAATTTATATCAGCATCGGTTTCGTTACGGGTCACGGTTCAATTAGGTCGGGTTGTTGCGAGTCGAGTTGACCAGCGGGTCTAAAATATCATTTTTATGATTATTAAAATTAATTTTTAATTAAATAATAATATTTAGTTACAATATACTATTTTAATGTATTTTACTAATAAAATATATTATAAGTTTAAAATTAAATTTTTATAAATTCTATAAAATATACTAAATCGATCAACCCAACAAAGGTTTTATCGGGTTCGGTTTATTTTGGATTTCGGCTTTAAATTTTTGGGTCTTGATCCTAAAATTATCGAGCGGTTCGAGTCAGGTTTTGCGGATTAGATCAGCTTTTGACAGCTCTAATCACCGCCAAACTGGTAGCTAGTAACGCGAATTAAAAATAATACTCAAATATTAGCTAGGTTATTTAGGGTAAAATATTCTTATTATCTAACAATGAGGTATAAATTATATAAAAAATATCTTACTATGATTTAATACTTGGGAGTGCAAATTCTCCAAGGCATGTATTGAAATACTCCAAGTAATTTTTATTAATTTTAATCTAGCTTATAAATTAAGCTACCTCCTCTCACCACCATATATAAATAGGGGAACAATTAATGTTTGCTAATTGTAAAAAATTCTTATAAATTAAGCTAGGTTTCATTAGTGATGGTGAGATAAAAACAGTAACATCAAACTGCCACCATGATCCCTTCCTCCGTGCGTGTTTTATGTTGTCTAAGCAAAGTGAACTTGCACGAAGGGAGAGGATGATGGGGATGGTTTGATGTTACTAATATATACATGTAAAATTCAAAAGATGTAAAATACAAAAGATGGGTGATGGTTTGATGCTACCAGCCAACTACTAATTATTCTAAGCTATTTGTAAAATACAAAAGATGGTTAATTATTCTAAACTTTATATTGCTTAAATCTTGTGAGATCGGATCCTAGTGTACTGTTTTTTGTTGTGAAATTTCATCTAAGCAAACTGCAAGTTGTCGAAAATTAAACATTGTAACTTTGCTTTCTATGTGTGTTTTTTTATTTAGTGAGTTTTACTTTGTGTGGTTTTATTATTTTCCATTCAACCTAATATTGAGCTTCGGCCAAATTTTAGCATTGCATGTATTTGTATTACGGCATGTTAATAATAGTAAACTACTTTAATTTTCGTATTTTGTACGAATCTAATTTAAAATAATTTTATAAGATTTAATTGTAACTTGTTCTTAAAACTTTTTTTTCCGAGAAACTTTCAAGTCTGAATAATATTTTCTTTGAAAAAAAAATTACAAAGTGATGATTTTCTTAGGAGAGAAGAATGTGCAATGGTTTTTGAGATGGTGTTCGAAGGAAGTGATAAGGTGAAAACGTTTTAGAAAAAAATTGAGAATTTTTTTAAAAGATTGTTTAATATCTTTTTTTTGGCAGAATGTTTAATATCTTTTTAATCTGCTAAACACTATGTCTTGTCTTCAATCAATTGTTTCCTCCTTTTTTGGGGATCTAGTTCCATTGAAGTTAACAAAAACAAGACCTTTTTTTGGTCATCTTGTTCATTAGTTGTTTGACCTAATACAATTCTCAAAAATAGATAAAAGAAGAAAGGAAATAGTGGAGTTGAATCAAATAATGGCAAAAGATGAAATAAATAATAGATGATAATATCATCCAAACCAATTCACGCTAATCGAATTTATAAATGAACCAAACCTCAATGAGGGCAATTGGCGTTCGTAAAAGGTAAATTCGTCCAATCAATATTAATAATGGATGAACCAAACCTCTTGGTTAATTTTGTTTCGAGAATAATGAGTATGAGATTAAAATGATTTCAGAGAGATGCTACTTTTTAACGTATTAGTATTAGCGGTGAGGGATGATTTATTAATTATGTGGTTAAGTAGGAGAAGAAGTGGTTTATTGTTAATGTTAGTAGGGATGGGTAGTTTCTAATTGGATTGTACTCTAGTAGAGTTGTAATTTAACTCTGTGGGTAAATTTGGTGAGATCTTCACCATTAAAATGAAAATTAATAGACTAGATTTAATTTGTTTTCTAATTTTCTTTTATCTTTTCTAGGATTTATTAATTTCTATTAGGGTTAACAACTAACCCTACCAAATTCTAACAATTTCTAATTGGATGCCAAAACAAATACAATTTTTATTAATTTAAATTTCTTTTTAAATTTTTTTTGTGATCATCGCTTAATTTAAAAAAATTATTTATTGCTACAACTTCTTTTTTCAATAATTATGACAGTGACACAATTTTTAAAATAAATCTCCTTATATTAATACTACTTCCTTACTAGTGTTTATTAATTTATGTTGTTTCATTATCTTATCAAAATTGTTCACACACTTTTTAGGGTTGTTAGAGTATTCTCTTCTATCTCCTTTGGTTCTGTAACAACCAGGGACAAAACCATAAATTTTTTTTAGGGTGGGCTAAATTATAAAGTAAAAATTAAAATTAAAGAAAACATGGGGTGAAAATTATAATTAACAAAAAGGTGGGTGAACAAATTTAAAAAGAGCCAAAATAAAAGTATAGAAGGAAAAGAAAGAGAGGTGTGCTGGTAGAGATATTCGAACACAGAGCCCTTGTATTATAGAGAGAGGCTTAACCAGATGAGCTAGTTAAAAAGCTATTACTTTTGCCCCTTTACTACTACTAGTACCCACCCTTGGTTCCGTCCCTGGTAGCAACCACTTCACTCCTCTTCTCCTTGTCGCAATGGATTCCGGTCGAAGAAAACATGCGGCGGCTGAGTGGGCGGATCTCCCGCCGAAACTCCTTGCAAACATCTCCGACGACCTCAAAAGCCCTAGCGAAACCGTCCGAGAGAGGGAATTAAGGGAGAATAAGGGAATTTGAGAAGGAGAAGAGAGTTGCAGGGATAGAGGAAGAAGAAGAAGATTAGAACGAGAGAGGGAAAGAGATAAGGGAGAATTTGTCATTTCATTAACTGGATGAACTTCCGTGAGTGTACAGTAGCATCTTAAATGCTATTAAGAACAAATTACAAGACTTGCCTATAGATCTTCCTAATTACAAACAAGCCCCATTAATTCCCTTTGTTACTAATATGCCCAATCATTACATTACTCCCTTCTTTAAAAGAACCTTGTCCCCAAGGTTCACAAATGAAAATTAGGAATTTGTAAGAGATGAGCAACTAGCTACTTCCCCTTGAAGTAAAATATACAACAATTCTCTAAGAAAAATGCCCATCTTCAAATAGTAACACCATTTGCAGGCCAATTCTCTAGAGCAATTGCAGACCATTTGAAAAATTGATCTTGATGAAGACTTGCATATTCATAACCCATTTCAGCTAGCAAACTGAAAAAATCAACCTTGTCCTTCAACCATGTATATGCACAGTAGCTGCTCCCACATTGTTGTGCAACTTTCCTATGGCTTTATTCATGTGACACCAGTGACGAGGAAAACTGAATTTTGGAAGATGCATTCACATATTCTTAGTAACAACATAGCCAAAAACTTCTATAATAGTCTTGATAAACCACTGGCAAGTGATAGACAAAAAAACCAATCATGAGCATGACCACTCACTGAATCCAGCCTTTCCAGTAACCGACTACCTCCACCTGGATCCCATTGTAGCCTTTGATCTACAAATCCAGCCTCCACCATAGCATTGTAACCTCTAAAATCCAAAGCCAATTTAGTAACAAGCCAAGCAAAAACTCCACCCGGATCAAAAGTCATAATACAGCCACCACCAGGCTTGAATATTGATTTCCTATCATTAACCACTATAGTGTAAAAGTCAGCTAGAACATCTATAATAGAAACTTCATCTGTTTTTCCAGGCCAGTTACTAGGATAAAACACATCAACAAACTCACTATCAGTTTTATAGGTGCCAGATGGAATCACATCCTTTTCTTTCAATATATAATTTGAAAGATCCATTTCTTCAATCAATGCCTTCTTTCCTTTATCATAAGGCATAAGAATTTGATGATTCATTATCCTACCCAAATGATTATATTCTTCCGAATCAGCTCCAAAATTATCAATCGAATAACCAATCAATCCCACAAGCATATGATTTTTAATACTAGAGGCTACAACTTCTGGGTAATCGGATATTACCTGCAAGGCCTCTTTTGAGGACTCATCAAATTCTAGAGTTGGAGGTCTTTTCGTATTTTCCTTGATGATTGAGTCAAAGGCCTCAGTTCTTCTACTTGACATTCCATCCATCAGGTTGTATGCATCAAAAACTGAATTACTCGCCGGAACAACCATTCTTGGAACAAATTTAGGACCCTTGATTTCGATTTCTTCGTCACTCTCCAGTTGTGGAAGATCTTTGTTCCCCGCAAAACATATTTCATCACTGGACTCCTTGATAAAAGTGGGACATTGATCTTCTAATTGATTTTTCAACAAATCTTTCTCAAGAATCAACTCCAACTTACAATATCCATCATATACATTTCTCCCGTTGAGAGAATCCAGTGCTTCAAGGGCTGACTAATTTTTCCCAAAGCAAACTTTCGAATGAAACTCAACATCAGGACCTAGTATCTCAATGTTCTCTAGAATCCCAAATCTGGAAAACACCAACTCTAATTCTTTGTAAGAAATTTTGTATTCCATCAAATGAATCTGGACAAGCAAAGTTCGGTCTTCTACTTGATCATCGACATTGTAGTGAGTTCCGTGCAGACTTGAATCCAAGCTTTTGCACTCTTTTTCAACATTTATAGGAGGTTCAATCATAATTCCCCTCATCAAAAACAGCTCTAACTCACAGCAATCATCATAAATGTTTCTATGATTCAAAGAATAAAATGCTATACTTGCTGATTCTATACTCTGAAAACAAATTCTTGAATGAAAATCACTCCTAGGGCTTAAAGTCTCCAATTTCTCTAAAGCCCCAAATCTAGAAAACACCATATCCAATTCCCGACTAGAAATTGAATACTTCAAAAAATGAATCTTGACAAGTATTGTTCGATCACACACGAACACAATGCTTATGAACAATACTGCATTAATGTATTGATCTTCTTCTATGTTCGACAGAACCAACAGTCTGTCTACATGAATTACACACATTTATATAACACACACAAGCTCGCAACAACCGACCCTAACTACCTTCTAGAGCGGTTACATTAACAGTTACCCAACCACTTCATGTGACAGGTATTTCCCTTGTCTTACACGTCAAAACATTTAACTTCTGTTTTTGACACCTTACAAACTTGACTACATATACAAATATTAATAACTATAGATACATATATAAGAACTAAGACAACCAATCAAGCTTATGTTCTTTCATTCTCCCCCTTAAGCTTGATTTGCTACTTTCATACCAATCTTGCTTCTCAATTTATCAAACTTCTGTCTTGCCAAAGGTTTTGTTAATATATCTGCCAACTGCTCATTTGTCCTGACAAATTCCAACTTAATCTCCTCATTCTCGACACAATCTCGAATGAAATGAACCTTCACATCTATATGCTTACTTCTGTCATGGAACACAAGATTTTTTGCTAAAGCTATGGCAAACTTATTATCCATAAACAATGTTGATACTCCACTCTTCCTGCCTTCTAGAGAATCCAACACACTTTGTAACCACAATCCTTGGCACATCCCCGCAGTACCAGCCACATACTCGGCCTCACATGAGGAGAGTGCAACAATTCTCTGCTTCTTTGAGGACCAAGTTATTGGATTCTTTCCTAGGAAATATATGACACCACTTGTACTCGTGCGATCATCCATATCCCCTGCAAGATCACTGTCTAAATACCCCACTAATTGTGTACAAGCTGGATTTTTCTACAGTACAACACCATAATTTAATGTTCCCTTTACATACCTTACAACTTTCTTCAAGGCCTCCATGTGTGATGTCTTGGGAGAGTCCATAAATCTACTCAACACATTCACACTATAAGAAAGGTCATGTCTAGTATTGAGCAAGTACCTTAAACTCCCAATCAAACTTCGATACTGAGTTCCATCCACTATGTCTTCATCCAGGTCATGTCTAGACAACTTTATTCGAGGCTCCATGGGTACTGCACTAGGGTTACAATCCTGTAAACCAAGTTTCTCCAAGATTTTTCTCGAGAGACCCTTCTAATTAATAAATATCTCTTTACTGGTCTGCTTAACCTCGATCCCCAAATAATAACTTAGCATTCCTAGATCACTCATATCAAAGTTCTCCTTCATCTCTGACTTGAATGTAACTATGGCATCTCCACTCGATCCAATCACAATCAAATCATATACATAAATCCCTAAAATACCTCATCATGACTGAATCTGGTATACACTAAATGTTCAGTTTTGCATCTCACAAAGCCAAGTTCCTTTAGGCACTGATTCAATTTACAATTCCAAGCACGTGGAGCCTACCTTAAACCATACAAAGCCTTATGAAGTCTCAACACCTTCTCAGGGAACTTCTTATCTTCATACCCTTCAGGCTGCCTTACATAGACTTCTTCCTTCAGATCACCATTTAAAAATGCTGTTTTAACATCTAAATGGTGAACTTCAAGACTTCTGGCTGCTGCAAAGGCTAACAACAATCTAATAGTCTCCATTCTTGCCACAGGTGCAAACGTTTCTTCGAAATCTATCCCATGCTTGTGTATATCCTTTTGCAACCAACCTCGCCTTGTATTTCAGGATACTTCCATCAGGTTCTCTTTTAATTTTAAAAATCCACCTAAGACCTATATCTTTCTGGCCATTAGGAAGATCAACTAATTCCCACGTGCCATTGCTCTGAATTGACTCAATTTCAGCATTCATTGCCTCCTTCCAGTCCTTGTGTAACACAGCTTCATCAAATGTGCAAGCCTCATCTTCTGCTATAAAGCACAAACCAACCTCTTCTTCAACTTCCTGGGTTGAATCATAAATCTCTTGTAAGGATCTCATCCTTACAAGAGTCAAAGAACTTTCTGCACCAGTTGCACTTGCACTTACAGATTCTGAAGACTATTGCATCTGACTATCACTTGAAGATGCCACACTACTCGGACTCACTTGCTGTTGCAATGTGGTGATAGGCGTGTAATCTCCATCAGATTGCACGTGTGAGATGTCATTGGAGTGCTCATCACCAGAAATACACACAGAAAAAGTGTTTTGATTCTCCTGAACATCAGCCTTGAAATTGTTCCAATTCCAATTTTTGTCTTCCTCAAAAACTGCATCTCTACTTACCACAATTCTTCTTTTCTTTGGGTCGAAAAACCTATATGCTTTGGACCCTTCTTCGTAGCCCACAAATATCATCATGCTACTTCTTTCATCCAATTTAGGAAGATTTGGAATAGTGTTCTTGACATGTGCAACACTTCCAAAAATCTTCAAGTGTTTCACTACAAGCTTTCTTTTATTCCAAGCTTCAAAAGGAGTTACACCATCCAGACTATTTGTTTGGGATCTATTCAAAATGTACACTGCAACACTTACAGCCTCACCCCAAAACTTTGGTGGAAGTTTCTTACAGTTCTTGACATGTGGCTGCTGGCTCCTGTATCTAAATACCACTTACTAAAATCCTATCTTTCTTCTTCTTGATCAGATTCTGGTGCCAACATATTCCACAATATACTTTCTTCACACTTGATCATCAAAAGAGCCGGTTCCTGATCTTCTCTTTCAAAGGTAGGATTCACCTTTTCATCCTTGTTCTTCATCTCACATTCAGATTTAAAATGTCCAAAGGTACCATAGGAAAAACACTTGATCTTACTTCTATCAAAGCGTTTCTTTGGTTTGCTATCACCCTCATTATTCTGATTTTTCCCTTTCCATTTAGATTGAGGCTTCTCTGTTTTTCTACACTTTTCTTTAAATTTACCCTTTTCTTTTGCCTTCTGATATTCGCTTTTTAGGTAGGTTTTAAGTGTCTAGATAGATTAGATTTAGTCGGTTTTCGTACTGTAGTTTTATGTTTTTGAGTCTTTTTGCTTTAGTTTTCGTATTTCCTTGAGATTCGGAAACTACGCATCTTTTGTGACTTTTTGTAGGCATTTTGGAGTTTAAACAAAGAATTTAGAGCCTTGCAAGAGAAGGTGGATGAGCTATGGACAAGCTATGAGGTGATAAGCTAAGGAGAAGGCCGAAGAGGAGTGGGAACATGAAGAAAGGAGGTCGTCCACGAGGCAAGACGAGCAAAAACAACCTAAGATCGAACCAAATGGGTCGTGCACGAGCCAACATGAGCAGGCTAGACCCAACTAGAAAATCATGCCCTCAAGACCGACCCTAGGAGGGTCGTGCACGACCCACTTTGGGTCGTGCGTGGCGCCGACTTTGCCTTATTCCGTGATCTCTTAGATATATTCTATCTTTTTATTTTAGGAAGGTTGTTTTATCTTATTTCCTAGTTTAATCGGGGTTCCTTTTCCTCTATAAAAGGAGGTTAAACCCTTTAGTTCAAGGTTCCGGTTTTTAGTTCGATTTTTATTCCCTTTTTTTGGCATTGGAGGAAGACTTGGAGAACAAATTGGAGACTTTTTGTAAGACTTCTTTTAGTTTAATTTGAGTTTTGGATTTGGATTGATCATGTCTTCTTCTTTCTTTTCCATGAGTGAGTAGTTTTCTTAGATTCTAGGGTTGGGTGAAAACCCAACACAATCATGCAAGTCTAAAACATGAATTCATAATTTGAATGCTTGATGATCATATCTATCTATCTTGTGCTAAGTTCCTTTGCGACAGTTGAGGCATGTCTTTCAATTAACCTAAAAGCGAAAGTGTAAAGTTGATTGCTTTGATTAGTTCTAATAGGATTATTTGCGAAAGTTGATATTCCTAGGTTGAAGGATAGATAGAAAGTTGTTTAATTTGCAAAAGTCGATTGAATAACTTGAATTGTTTGCGAAGGTTGACTCTTCTATGATCTATATTGCATGATAGTTGTGAATTCTTGTTGGAAGCATGTATGATTGTTGTTGTGGTAACCCTAGCCCTAGGATTTGTCTTTTCTATTGATTAAAACTCGTGTCTTTGCTTCAATCTCGACCCATAAGTCGTGCTCGAACCTTTAGTTGTGTTTGTGTGTTCGTGTGTTTTTCTATGCCCAGGATCGACCCCCTTAGCGTCGTGCACGACCTCCTTTGGTTCGGTCTTGGTGTTGTTTGCTTGTTATTTGTTTGCTTTTCTTAGGTTATCAACTAATCTTTAGCACTATACTCATTCACGTGGACGAACCTGACTCCGCTATACTCAGTGGGGTCTTGAATATAAATTTATTTGTTCATGAAACCCTTCAACACCTTCCACTCTTCACGAGTGAGTAATGCACTCTCCAAGCCCTTTTCAGATAATTCGTTCAATCTATCTTCATGAGCCTTTACTGAACGCTATCCCAAGGAATTCCAAGCAATACATGCACCCAGAACTGAGGGTGCCCGAATCGGCGATAGTGCTCCCGGAGATGGACCGCACTTTTGAGATTAAATCTCATTTCATATCCTTAATCAAGCGTTCTCAATTTGAAGGGAAAACCACTGAATGTCCCATGGAGCATATTAAGAACTTTATTGATTTATGCAACACCATTGTTGCTGACAATGTTGCACTTCTCTTGAAGGCTTTTAAGTGGTCTCTTACAAGAAAAGCTTTAAGTTGGTTAGAGAGCTTGCCACCAAGATCTATTACAACGTGGAGAGAGTTGCATGATTTATTCATGACCAAGTTCTTTCCACCGGCAAAAACAACGGAGCTTAGGAAGCGCATCACCTCCTACCATCAACTTCCAAACGAGACGCTTGTGTAAACGTGGGAACGATTCCAAGAGCTTCTACGCCAATGCCCTACTCATGGGCAACTTCCCTATGTTCTCCAAGAGATTTTCTTTCAAGGCATCAATGCGGCTACCAAGGATCGCATTAACCTTCACACTGATTGTGGGTTCATTGAGATGACTCCAGATGAGGCATGGGCGTTATTGAATAAGCTAACCAACTATGATGCCATGTATGGTACCCAATAAGCTAAGCCGACAGAGAGGAAGCTGTATGAACCACAATCCGATGTGGTTGATCGGGATGTGAAGTTCCAATTCATGCAAGATGAGATCAACCGTTTGAAAAAGCAAGTAAGCTACTTTAAATCTTCTCAATCTTGTCAAGAATGCGAGTCTTCCGCCCATACTACTTCCAATTGTACTAACTTGCAGCAAGTACGAGCCGCCAAGGCTTATGAGGAGGCAAACTACATGAGAGGTTCCTATAGGAACCAAAACAATTATGCAGGGAGAAACAATGCTCAACCATCTTGGGGCAATTCCAATTATGACCAATAAAAGCAACCCCCTCAACAAGAGCAACGTCCCCCTCCCTACTGTCCTCCGGGCTATCAAGAGCCACCATCATGGGTGAAAGGGCTGCAAGAAGGAATCAATGGCGTTCGAGTCGAGATCAACGGAGTCCAGAACGAGATCAATGGAGTACGAGCCGAGATGAAAGGTGTTCATGCAAAGTTGGGAGAATTTGACTCATGGACAAAGAACGTAGATTCCCAATTTGGCCAGCTAGCTACTCAAATCCCGAGACCTCATGGACAACTCCCGGGCCGCCCCGACGAGAATCCTAGAGGCCGACCAAGCGATGGTGAAATCCGAGCCATGCACCTAAGGAGTGGCAAGGCGTTGCCCGAGCCACCTTTTCATAATGAGGAGGAACAAGCCTCAGGACCGACCCACTTAGGGTCGAGCACGACCCAATTTGGTTCGAGCGCGACCCCTTTAGGGTCAAACACGACCCCCTCGAGGGTCATTCCTGAGGGTGCTGTTAACGAGGAAGAAGAGGCGATCGACCCTCCAAGGGTCGAGCTCGACCACCCTTCACCAGGTAAGTCTTCTAACCCTTATCTTTCTATCCAATCTCCATCTAAGGTACTTCCTTTCCCTTCTAAGAAATCCAAGGACTCGACGAAAGGAAAGTTTAAGCGCTTCGTTAAGTTGCTTCAAGGCTTGAATCTATCTATTCCTTTCGCCGAGGCTTTGAATGAAATGCCTGCTTATACTAAAGTCTTGAAGGAGATTTTATCTAGGAAGCGATCAATGTCGGAACTAACAGATGAGGTGAGATCGTTGGAGCTCCCCGAGAAGCTAGGTGATCCAGGTAAGTTTGCTATTACTATAGGTATTGGAACTCACCGTTTTAAAGCTTTATGTGATTTAGGTGCCAGTGCCAGTCTCCTACCACTCTCTATTTGGTCCAAAGCTAATATGGGACCGCTGGAACCTATCAATATGAATCTCGACATGGCAAATGGATCAAGCGTCAAAGCCACTGGAGTCGTAGAGGATGTCCCTGTACAAGTAGGCAAATTCTTTGTTCCCAACGACTTCATAGTGATGGAGATGCCAAAAGACCCTGTGGTACCAATCATTCTTGGAAGACCATTCTTAGCCACCGCAGGGGCAAGAGTTGATGTTAGAAAGGGACTCCTCACATTTGACATTGGGGAAGAGAAGGTCGAGTTTTGCTTCAATACTACTGCGAATGAGGTCGTTAAAAGCATCAACGAGGAGCCTACCGACCCACCATGGTGGGTCGGTACCGACCATTCTCTGAAGAATCACAACGTTGTGGGTGAATTCAAACTCGTTAATGGGCTAGACAGGCACGATACCAAGGCATTCCTTGATCCAGTGGGGTCGATAACGACCCACATACCCTCGGTAACGACCCCTCGTCAGAATAACAAAGGTAAGTCTCCTTGCTATGATCTAATTGATTCTGGTCATGATCCTTTCTTTCATCCTTCTTTTACAACTCCTACTATTGAGCATACTGTGAAAGAGACAAAGCCTCCTTGGTTTTCAGATTTTTCTAACCCTAATGTAGGACTTCCAAGCATACTTGTGGATGATAGAGGACCATATGTCCTAAAGAAAACCTTGAAGCTTTTCCATCTATGTATGGGGTTTCCCATGATCCCGACAAAGCTGGATTGAAGCCGCCCTGATGAGATAAGATAAGTCGTCAAGCTAATGACGTTAAAGAAGCGCTTACAGGAGGCAACCCGGTCTTTAGTTTTTTACTTTTATTTTTTTCTTATGTTTTTGCTTTTTAGTTTAGATTTTTTTTAACCTTCTTTATACTAGGATAGAATACATTTGTTTGGGATAGCATTTTTGTGGGATTTTGCAGGGTCCTAAGCTTCAAATACGGGCTCAAAAAGACGAGAAAAGACGACTTTATATATGGTGCAACTTTGGGTATTTTTCGAACACTTGCAGGGGGGGTCTAGATCGACCCTATTTGGGTCGTGCACGACCCTATCTAGAAATTCCGAAAATATCCCTTCTCCATTGAGGATTAACCATGATGAGTTCCACCCCCTTTCCAAGCTTCTAAGAGTTCTTTGTGAGTTTTCTTCTTCTTTTCTCTTTACTTTTTCATATCATTTTCATGCATGGGGACATTCCATGATTTAAGTATGGGGTGGGGGAAGAAGAAATCTCACATGTTGTATATAATTGAGTCTTTTTGTGTTGGTTTTGTTTGTTAGTTTGTTAGTTTGTTTTGTTAAGAAAAAGAAATAAAAAAAAATGTCGAAAAATGTCAAAAAATCCAAAAATATTTTTAGGATAAAGAAATGCTCCATCTTCGATGTCCTATGATGAGAACTAATTTTCATGCTTATCATATAATTCCTTTGGCATATTTGGATAGTATAGCCCAAGTCTTGAGAAATTACTTTTGTTTGTGAAAATTGACTTGTGATGAAATTGAGCATATGTGTCTTAAGTAGAAGTAATTGCAATCCAACAAAAAAAATTACCTAGTGAGGAATTTTGGCCTTATAGGGAGAACATAAAAAATCCCTCTTCTTTTTCTTGTGTGATTTGCTCTCTTCATGCATATATATCTCTTGTCATTGATATGGTTATTTATTTCTTGAAGCCGCTATGAGTTCGTTCATGCATGTTGATTATGATTAAGAACTTACCTTTCATAAGCCACTTTCTATCCTCTCTTTTACCTACCTTTACATTATCCTCTTTTTGAAGCCAATTTGAGCCTTAAGCCTTTTATTTTTAGCTCCACAAAATTACTCCCTAGCCAATGAAGCTTGACCCTATCCGGGGATTAGGACTTAGTGTTGGTTCGTGATGGTTTTGTTGAGTGAGATTGTTTGGTTCAAATGTGGGGTAATATGAGTTGGGTAAAGTTAAGAGATCTTGCAGTTTGTTATGTAAAAGGATTTTGGTTCCCTAAATGCACATACAAATGAAGTGGAAAGTAAAGAAAAGAAAAAAATTGGTACCAACCTCCCACAGAAAAAATGAAGATCATAAGGGAGGAAAAGAAAAAAAAGAAAGAGTTGAATAGTGAATAATGTGCATGACCCAAATTTCCTTAATAATTAGAAGCAAGATAAGTTGGGATAAATGGGTGAGTGAAAGAAAAAGTGCATAAAGAAGAGAGGGTTTTGTTATCTTTTGAGAATTTTGGATGTGTGAGTTTTTAGGAGTCTTTGATTCCCGGATATCATTAGCACCACATGGCAAAATATCTCCACGCCTTATTGTTATTACCGAGCCCCATTACAACCCGGCCGAATGGAGTCTTCTATGAAGATTTCATTGAGCCTAAGTTCTTATGATGCTTGATGTGTTTTGACTTCTCTAGGTAGAGAGATTGGTGATATAAGTCTCAATGATAAAGTAGATGTTGAATAAAGATTGAGTTGAGAGTTGATATTAATAGCCTAAACACATGAGAGTTGAGAGAAACACATTAATATCCCTAGTGAGGTTGGATTGTGATTGCCTACGCTTGAGACTCATACATATGTGATGACGTTAAAATTACTTGTCTACTTTTTCACTTATGTTTAAAATGTTTTGACAAAGGCTATGCTTGAAGATTGTGTTATTGGTCTTGATTTTGCATGATTATTGCTTGAGGACAAGCAAGTCTAAGTATGGGGTATTTTGATATCCGCTTTTTAGGTAGGTTTTAAGTGTCTAGATAGATTAGATTTAGTCGGTTTTCGTACTGTAGTTTTATGTTTTTGAGTCTTTTTGCTTTAGTTTTCGTATTTCCTTGAGATTCGGAAACTACGCATCTTTTGTGACTTTTTGTAGGCATTTTGGAGTTTAAACAAAGAATTTAGAGCCTTGCAAGAGAAGGTGGATGAGCTATGGACAAGCTATGAGGTGATAAGCTAAGGAGAAGGCCGAAGAGGAGTGGGAACATGAAGAAAGGAGGTCGTCCACGAGGCAAGACGAGCAAAAACAACCTAAGATCGAACCAAATAGGTCGTGCACGAGCCAACATGAGCAGGCTAGACCCAACTAGAAAATCATGCCCTCAGGACCGACCCTAGGAGGGTCGTGCACGACCCACTTTGGGTCGTGCGTGGCGCCGACTTTGCCTTATTCCGTGATCTCTTAGATATATTCTATCTTTTTATTTTAGGAAGGTTGTTTTATCTTATTTCCTAGTTTAATCGGGGTTCCTTTTCCTCTATAAAAGGAGGTTAAACCCTTTAGTTCAAGGTTCCGGTTTTTTAGTTCGATTTTTATTCCCTTTTTTTGGCATTGGAGGAAGACTTGGAGAACAAGTTGGAGACTTTTTGTAAGACTTCTTTTAGTTTAATTTGAGTTTTGGATTTGGATTGATCATGTCTTCTTCTTTCTTTTCCATGAGTGAGTAGTTTTCTTAGATTCTAGGGTTGGGTGAAAACCCAACACAATCATGCAAGTCTAAAACATGAATTCATAATTTGAATGCTTGATGATCTTATCTATCTATCTTGTGCTAAGTTCCTTTGCGACAGTTGAGGCATGTCTTTCAATTAACCTAAAAGCGAAAGTGTAAAGTTGATTGCTTTGATTAGTTCTAATAGGATTATTTGCGAAAGTTGATATTCCTAGGTTGAAGGATAGATAGAAAGTTGTTTAATTTGCAAAAGTCGATTGAATAACTTGAATTGTTTGCGAAGGTTGACTCTTCTATGATCTATATTGCATGATAGTTGTGAATTCTTGTTGGAATCATGTATGATTGTTGTTGTGGTAACCCTAGCCCTAGGATTTGTCTTTTCTATTGATTAAAACTCGTGTCTTTGCTTCAATCTCGACCCATAAGTCGTGCTCGAACCTTTAGTTGTGTTTGTGTGTTCGTGTGTTTTTCTATGCCCAGGATCGACCCCCTTAGCGTCGTGCACGACCTCCTTTGGTTCGGTCTTGGCGTTGTTTGCTTGTTATTTGTTTGCTTTTCTTAGGTTATCAACTAATCTTTAGCACTATTCTCATTCATGTGGACGAACCTGACTCCGCTATACTCAGCGGGGTCTTGAATATAAATTTATTTGTTCATGAAACCCTTCAACACCTTCCACTCTTCACGAGTGAGTAATGCACTCTCCAAGCCCTTTTCAGATAATTCGTTCAATCTATCTTCATGAGCCTTTAGTGAACCGACAATTTCATCTACACTCTTAGTCTTTAAATCATAAAATTCCTCCATGGTTGTAGTGAATTGGACAAACTTGGAAGATGTGGATCTCAACATTTTTTTAACCACAATTTCTTCCTCAATTTTATGTCCAAGGTTTCTCAATTTACTAACATTCATGTTTAATCTAGTAGCATAATCATCTACAGATTCAGATTCTTTCATTCTGAGGCACTCATATTCTCTTAGAAGGGTTTGAATCTTTACCTCTTTGATTCGTTCGGTCCCTTCATTCATCATCTTGATCAGACCCCATGCCTCCTTTGCTGACTTCTTTGCTCCAATTTGCAAGAGCACGTCTTCACAAACTACTTGGAAAATGGATGCCAATGCCATCTTATCTTTCTTCGCATCAACATTTGTGGAACCTTCCACTGCTTCCCATAGTCCTTGCGTTGTGAGGAACACTTCCATTTTTATCGCCCACACCGTGTAGTTGGTCTTATTCAACATAGGATACGTGATACGATCTTGCCTCCATTGATTTTCATGAAATCAGTGTCATCATCTATATCTTTGTCCTTTTGTTTCGACATGGTTATCTCTCCTTTTATGCTCTAATACCAAATGAAGAGATAAACTAATTGGTATTGGAATCAACAAAGTGAAATTCACACACACGAACACAATGCTTATGAACAATACTGCATTAATGTATTGATCTTCTTCTATGTTCGACAGAACCAACAGTCTGTCTACATGAATTACACACATATATATAACACACACAAGCCTACAACAACCGACCCTAACTACCTTCTAGAGCGGTTACATTGACAGTTACCCAACCACTTCATGTGACAGGTATTTCCCCTGTGTTACACGTCAAAACATTTAACTTCTGTTTTTGACACCTTACAGACTTGACTACATATACATATATTAATAACTATAGATACATATATAAGAACTAAGACAACCAATCAAGCTTATGTTCCTTCACACCTCACGTTTTAGGATCAACTCCACTGTTTACCTCGTCTGGCCCCGATCAGAAAGCTTGGCTAGTATCCCTTCAAGAACCCGCCCTCGTAAAGCCTCGATCCGATCCTTCCAAGGCGCTAGTATCCCTTCAAGAACCCGCTGGCTTGGCTAGTATCCCTTCAAGAACCCGCCCCCGCAAAGCTCGTCCTACACCACTCATCCATTTCCTCCACAACAAAGGAAGTTGGGGGAGAAAACAAGTCTGAGTACGAATGGCCTTTTGGAGTCCAAAGCCTGGTGAAAGTCCCACTTGCAAGGTGGAATACCATATGTTTTTAGTCGACAATAGCTTGAACACATTTACATCTGAACTTAGGGAAGTCGGTGATGAAAACGCAATTCCCTTCCCGCCAAGAATGAGGAAGAAGTCGAGCTGAGATTGAAAAGGAGCAATGATAAGTGATGAAGAAAATCCTATTCCCCAAACCCTCAACTTTCTCACTCAATATCCTAATATTATTGTTGTGGTTTTTTCCATTCGTCAATATAAGTTTTAGCCTATAGATTTCACATGCAGAGGGAATGTAGTTTTTGTAAGATATCCAAACCATATACAAATCTCCATCAGATGCCAGGAATTGCACCCAAAAACACTCGACGAAATCTTCCTTGAAAGGCTTGTCCGTTGCTTGAACCAACTGCAAATTTGTACAATCAAGAAGGTAAATATGGCCTCGTACATCAACATCAAAGATCCGTCCATTGAATTTCACAAAGTCAACAATTCTGTTGTGCATCTTGACATCATTGTTGTCGCTTCCGCCGACGTGGCCTAACTCAAGCTTAAACACAAAATATATAATGTCTGGATATGAACATAACCCAACCAATTGGCTACATTTAGATTCTTTTGATATATCGGATACCAAAACCACCTTTCGTGTGTACTCAACTCCATGCAACGCGCACAGTGTCTGTTATGACCGTTAAATCTGGCAATAGGGGTTTGTGTTGTGGCGATCCAGTCGGCGTCGCCATTTGTAAAAGTTTGAAGTTGAGAGCAAAAAGCTTGATTTATATTTACCAAAATTGATCGTACATATAGAGTTTAGTAGGGCATCAGAACAAACCCTATAAACTAGCTAGGATCTAGATAAACTACAATCTAAACTAGAAGATATTAGAAGATAAATGCAGATAATTACAAGGAATAATATTAACAAATAATACAATTATAATATTATCCTAACAGGCCCCCGCAAGCTAATGGTCGGGGACGAACATGAAGCTTGGAACGCATAGTCTGAAAACGATGAGTCCCTACAGCTTTGGTGAAGACATCAACGATTTGATCAAGAGAACGAACATGGTAGACAACGAGCTCTCCAGAGGCAACCTGTTCGCGCACAAAGTGGTAGTCGATCTTGATGTGTTTAGATCGCTGATGGAATACGGGATTAGCATAAAGAAAGGTAGCACTCAAATTGTCACATAAAAGTATAGGCGAGTTAGCAATAGAAACGCCCATTTCATGTAACAATTGTTGTAACCAAATAAGATTAGCAACAACAAAAGCAATGGCCCTATATTCAGCTTTAGTACTAGAGCGAGCTACTACCTTCTGCTTCCGAGATGACCAACTGATAAGGTTACCACCAAAATAGATAGCAAAACCATGTTGAGAGCGACAATCATCAGGATCAGACACGTCATCCCATGCAATGACCACTCGATCTCAAACACACTCCCTTAAACCGAAATCCATGCTAGCCACAAAATTCCCTCTACCACATGCCCTAATCGCTAATCCCGAACCAAAATTGTTTCATCAAGCCACAAAAAACCCTAATTGGCAACATGCTATGCAATTAGAATATGATGCTCTGATGAAAAATGGGACCGTGATGAGTTGGCTGAAAGTCTATGTGTTGTGTCCGATGAAGATCTGGTCTCTTATATATTGATTGGCCTAGGATTGCAGTTTGCGTCCTTTCGATTAGCATTTGCTATGCACAAAGATGTTGTCTCATCTGATGATCTTCTCGGCCTTCTCCTACAAGAGGAACAACGGATGGAAGAAGACTCTCGATCGCCGATTGATTCTGTTGAGCCTTTTGCGAACATCGCCTCCTCCCAAGCTCGCCGAGGCCGTGGTCGTGGTCACCCCTCCTCTGATCGCAGCACTGGTGCTGGTTCTGAGCGACCTGAAAGCTCTAATACCATGTAAAAGTTTGAAGTTGAGAGCAAAAAGCTTGATCTATATTTACCAAAATTGATCGTACATATAGAGTTTAGTAGGGAATTAGAACAAACCCTATAAACTAGGATCTAGATAAACTACAATCTAAACTAGAAGATATTAGAAGATAAATACAGATAATTACAAGGAATAATATTAACAAATAATACAATTATAATATTATCCTAACACTATTCATCTCGCTCTTGGAAAGCGCGTGGTGGAGGACGAACTTTCCGGGGGCGAGTTATTCGGCGGGGGAGGGGGTGGAGGATCGCCATGATCGGCAAACGGACCGAAATTGAACGATTTCACTAGGGTTTCCGAGGCCGTCGGAGATGGTTCCGAGCAACTCCGGCGGAAGATCGGCCCAATCAACCGATGTTGCTTTTCTTGGCTCAAAATCCATCATAGTGATCGTGATGTAGAGAGGTTTGTGGTTTGAAACAGATTTTTTTTGGTCAGATTTCAATCAGATTTAATATATATAAGAGTCAGGAGATTAATTTCTACCCAAAAAAAATAGCCAGAACATTCATTATAAGGTTTTAATTAAGAAATAAAAGAAATGCGTAATCATCATATATATAAGTCGTAATAATTCAAGCCCTATGACATTTCTTAGTCTTAAAAATACATAATGATAATCTGAAAATTAATATTGATCTTGTGGTATTATTTGGGAGTTTTGATGAATTTGGGAGCTTCCTTTGTAAGGCTTGGAAAAAAAACAAAAAAAAAGAGACAAGATCCTAAAAGTACGACAAGCATTCCTTCTACGATTTTCATGGTTGCTTCCACCAAATATACTAGGCGGCTCCAATCCTTCGGCCGCCGTGAGTTTCAACTACAGCCCTGTCGATATACTCCACTTCTTGAGGGGATATAAGTTTAACTAAGTTACTTGTGATGCAAGCTAAGTTTGAACTAGCGGTGTTCAACGGGTGGGGCGACCCGACCCTGACACGACTTGCGATCCATGCGGGTTGGGTCACGGGTCGATTTTTTTTATTTCGCAAGTTGCGGAGTCCGGTCGGGTCAAACCCGCACGGGTCGAATTTTTTTATTTTTTTAAAAAATATATATTTTTATAATTTTATCAATCTATAAACTATTTTTTATAAAAAAATCGTTGCATTTACGGGTCGACCAAAAAGCCCAACGAGTTTTTTTATAAAAATTACATGTTTTTAGGTTAAAAAAATACATGTTTTTAGGTCGACCAGCAAACCCTCAAAAAGCTCATCCTGCGCCACGTGCTCTTGAGCAATTAGATGAATAGCGCAACCTTTGGCGTCACCAACATATGGTCTAAATGGTGTAATAAATGTATCAATAGGAATGATTCAGTTTGGGACATCACGACTAGGGACAACGACATCTTGCTTTGGAAGTCCATTCTTCGCATTCGAGATGAACTAAAAAGCACACATAACATTATTGGCACTACGAACTGGAATCGTATCTGGACCTGCAGCAACTCTGGCACGATTTGCCGAGATCTTTATGAGATATGGAGATACAAGGGACCGGTTATTGGCTGGGTAATGTCATTTGGAAATATCATATTATTCCAAGATGCACCTTCATTGTCTGGCTTGCCGCTAGGGACCTGACCTGAATCGAGATAGGCTTCACAAGTTTGGCTTGCTCCAATCAAATCTTTTCCCTAGCCTCTTTGTTCTGTTGCTGTTGAGACTTCTTAGCATACTTGGTTTGATTGCCCTTTTTCCAATGCAGTGATTTCATATGTGATGAATTGGGTCGGCGTTGGAATTGTGTTGAATGGCATGAGCGATTGGATTCTATGGTTAGCTTCTAGCAACCATAAAAAGTCAATTATTTTTAAGCTTAGGATTACAGCCTTTACAACTGCATCATATGCCATTTGGAACCATATAAATGGTGTTTGCTTTCAAAGTGAGATTCCAAATCCTATTGTGTGTGCTTAGAAAGCCATTCGCCTCACCAAGGAACGACATCGAGCCAAGGTCAAGGACCCCAAGAACGTCCTTCGTCATTGGATCAACTAAAACTCCTGATTTGTAAAACTGTCGTAGATCTAGGTTGATGGTATATTTGAGCTGAAATTTATTTTCTGTCTCAGTGCTCAACTCTTAACTCCTATCCTTTTGAGGTTGATACCTTGTGTTGTGAGATTGTTGACCATGGGGCCTTTCCATGTTAATGCGAGAACTTGCTTACTTTTGCTAAGTTATAGCTTGCATATAGGAGTAGTTTAGATGCATGTTTTTGATATGCTGTATTTCATATAGCATAATTAGGACTAGATAATACATTTTATATATAGATTTAGGTCCATTTAGTGCTTGTAACGATATATGAGTAGAAGACCGAAGACTTGAAGAAATTGGAAGAATTGAAGTCGGGATTAGAAGATCGAGAAGCGAAGGCCGCGGAGATGAGCAGTCCGCGGTGGAGCAAGAATTCAGTGCCGCGATCGCGGAGGCCTAAGGCCGCGGTCGCGGGTCAGCGTTGACTCAGAGGGAGAATTCTACAGCTCCGCGCTCGCGGAGGTTGTTCACCGCGCTCGCGGAGGTCCACGTCAGCATAATTCCGAGGCGGCGATTGCTCTTTCTATCTATCTATTTTATCTTATTTCCGAATTTATTTTATTTCGTACTCTTAGCCGAGACTATTTGGAGCTAGTTTTTCAGCTTTGTTTGGGATTCTCTTGGAGACTTAATTTCAGACTTTGGTATTTTCTCTCTTATGGAGAACTAAACTTCTTAGATTCTATTCAAGTTGAAGCTTTTCAGACTCAAGTTGTTGTGAGATTCGTCTTTACAGGTTTATTTCTGCAGGTTATTTCAATTCTCTTGTGCGTAATTATTATTGATTGTGTTAATTCTTTCAGGCCTAGCTAACTTGTTGGAATTAATATTATCTATTGCTAGATCTAGGTTTTCTCGTAGCAAAACCTAATCTTTGTAGCAACTCAATTGGTTTAGGACTCGTTGGACTAAAACAATGGGGAAGAGATTTGAATGCATGTTAATTGTTTGACTCGTTGGAATTCAATTGCATGTATCCTATTTATCCTTGTTCTTATTGCTAGTATTCATATTATTTATGATCGTTTCATGAGTAATTTGGATATTAAGTTTGCATGTCTCGTTGCCATGTCTGAATTCTGATCAGGATAGGAATAACTAAAAGGAATAACTTGTTTGAATCTAGGATCAATAACTTGAGGAAGAAAAGTGGATGCTTGAATAGGATTGCTTTTCCTAATTGATAAAAATCCAACTTTTGCCCTGTTTGATTGCTTGCTTTGTTTGTTTCAATTCTTAGTTTTAGTTTTAATTCACAAAATCCCCCCTTTTTGTTACTTCTTTGAGTTGATAATAATAAAACTTAGGATACAAGTGTCTCTTGGGTTCGACCCCGACTTACCGACTATACTAGTTGAGTAACTAGGGAATTATTTTTGATTTGGCACGACGACTTTCAGCCAGTCAGTTTTATATATGTTTTAGCTAGTTTTAGGTTGGTTTTTATGTAGATTTTAGGTTTCTGTATTGTCGGGTATTATGCCCTGGTTTGCTCGGTTTTGCAGGTTTTAGGTTCAGGAGCAACAACGGAGCGAGGTGTAGATTGATCATGGCGATGGTGGACGAGCTAAAGGAAGCTAGGAGGTGTTGCAATGAAGATGGAAGAAGTAGGAATGAAGAGCCAAGAAGAAGGAGAAAGCTCGATGTGCTAACCCAAGCATTCATCCCGCGTAATCCAAACTGAAGTACAATTGCGCGGGGAAGCACATTGCGCGGCCACGCATTTGAGTCAAGCCGCGCATTATTGGATTTCACGCGGACATGATTTTGGGCCGAGCTCTTGGTTTTGGGCTTGATATTCGGGCTTTATTATATCTTGGCCGAGTTTGTGTGTTAATGATATATCTTTTGAGGGTTATTTTTAGAGACATATATATATATATATATATATATATATATATATCTTATGTTAGTTTATTTTATCATAACTTGGATCATACTTTTGGAGGCTAGGGTTTTTCTCTTTGGAGGTAGACTTTGAAACCTTTGTAAGTTTGATTTTAATTTAATTATGCATTGCTAAATCTCTTGTGTTTGACTAGTTATTGAAATCATAGATTGCATAATATTGTGAGGTTCTGATTGATTCTCAACAACTTGAATAGGTTTTATTCCCTGTGCTTAATTGAATCAGAATTATTCTAGAGTTTTGTTAGATTAGCTACCGAATAGAATTTCTAGATAATTTACAACTAATCTGATCAAGTCCCATTCGAGATTGATTAGATAAAGTAGCAACTATAATTGTTTGGGCCTGTTCGGGCTTTTTAGTTGTAGAAGGGAATAAACCACATATAACTTGATTAGCTGTTTGCGTTGAGTATTTGTTTCTATCAATACTTTGAACTTAAAGCCGTCGTTTAATTGAATCTAGACGTTGTTCTAGGTTGTTAGATGATTAGGGTTGTTCAGACTGTTAGCTCTTTCAACTAAATATAAAGTTTTGGATAATAATCCACGGTAGATTATTCAAGGGAATTGAGAATCAAAAGAATGAATGATCAATAAGTATATCTATGATAGATGTAACTAGTTGAACATATTTCTCTCATATATTTACAATCAAACTTTGCATTCATAGTTAGTTCTTAGTTTGCATATTAGATTAGATTTTCATTCAAAACCCCCCCTTTGGTTACTTGGCACATAAGTAATAACATTAATACACGAGTCCTTGTGGGATCGACCCTTAAGTTAGGATTCTTTGATAGGTATTAACGACCACTGAAAATACCTCATCACTAAGCTCTTTTTGCAAATGTTTATTTTTATTTATCAATTGGAAATTTACCCTTTTCCAAAAAACGCTTCTAGATGAATCACCGCTAGACCTGTCAATCGAGTCAGGTCAGGCGGGTTCGGTCATTTTGGTTTCGGTTTAAATCAGGTTTGGTTTCGTTACGGTTTACGGATCAATCAGGTCAGGTTGTTGCGGATTTTCAGCCGGTTCGAGTTGACCAGCGGGTATAAAATATCGTTTTTATGATTATTAAAATCAATTTTAATTAAATAATAATATTTAATTGTAATATAATATTTTTATGTATTTTACTAATAAAATATATTATAAGTTTCAAAACAAATTTTATAAATTCTATAAAGTTACTAAGTCGATCAACCCAACAGGGGTTCTATCGGGTTCGGTTTATTTTGAATTTCGGGTTCAAATTTTTTGGGTCTTGGCCCTAAAATTATCGAGTGGTTCGAGTCGGGTTTGCGAGTTAGGTCAGCTTTTGACAACTCTAATCTCCGCCAATCTAGTAATAACACAAATTAAAAATAATACTCAAATATTAGCTAGGTTATTTAGGGCAAAATTTTCTTATCATCTAACACTGAGATATGAATTATATAACAAATATCTTATAAATTGAGAAAGAGCATGTATCTAATATTTAATACTTGGAGAGTGCAAGTTCTCCAAGGCATGTATTGAAATACTCCAAGCAATTTTTATTAGTTTTAATCTAGCTTATAAATTAAGCTACCTCCTCTCACCACCATATAATACAAACTAGTTGAAGTCCCGTAATATTCACGGGATAATTTTACTAAAAAGAATACAATTCTATGATATTAATTTAAAATACTAAATATATTTATATAATATAATACTAAATTATGCAATAGACAAATTATTATTTTTTAGACTGTACTCCATATTTTAATTGAATATATATTTCTAAATATTTTTCCATTATTTGTGGAGATCTCGTCCAAATTTAGATTGAAATTATTAAAATATTGATTTTACTTTTAATTTAATATTTTTAAATAATATTTTCTTATTTTTTTAGACACTAATATGTATAAAATACTTGGTTATTTACAAAGAAAATAATAATTAGGATAGGTAATCTACAACGCATAATATAATTTATTAAAATATTTTTTAAAGTTAATTTATTAAGATTATAATTAGGGTTCTTATCTTTTACCCTATAATAATAAGAATGTTTGTAAATATAAAAAATACATTATAAAGATTAGTATAGAAGAGAACATTGTCCTTGATTTAAGAGATAAAATATAGAGAAAATTATCTATTTATTATTTTGCAAAATTCAATCTATCTATAAATTTGTTTTCCATACTAAATTTACATAACGAAGAAATAAAATATAAAGAAAATTAATGTATATGAAAATTTACAAAATTCAATGTATTAATCAACCTATCATCCATATTAAATTACAGAAAAAAGATAGAGATAAGAAAATTTAAATGTAAGGTGGGGCTAGATAAAATAAATTCTATATTTACATAAATAAAATAAAAATGAAATTAAGAAAAATGTAATGTAAATTTTTATCAAAATTCAATTTAAGTAAGTATTCATCAAGATTTGTAAATTTTTTTTTTATCAAACTTTGATTTAAGAAAAAATATTTAATATAAATGCATAAAAATAAAGAAAATCTAATTTTATTAATTTAAATTAAAATTCGATTTTTTTACATTTACATATAATCTTAGTCATCAACATAAAATTATATCTTTTTCTCAAAATAAAAATATATCAACATAACAAAATTTATTATTTAAAATTATATCATTATATAGATATAAATTATATACTTGGAGCTTAAGCCTTGTTAAAAGATTAAAAAAAATATTAAGACTCTAAATCTTGTTAAGATATAAAAATATTAAATTAATATGAAAAATATCATCTCATAGGAATTTATGTATATAAAAATTATATAAATATGTTATCTATTGTAGTAAAGTAATACATAATCCATAGATAGAAAATTACATACATAAAAAATTATATAAACATGTTATCGATTTAGTATATAGCAAGAATATTATAATTAGTTGTTACAAAATTATTAAAATATAATTTCACATTAATTTATTAAAAAATGCCACGTGGTGCAAATTTTACAACAGAATTGGATTTTGCTTTATAATGTATTAGGGTAGATAGGGGAACAACTAATGTTTGCTAATCGTAAAAAATTCTTATAAATTGAGCTAGCTAGGTTTAGTGATGTTGGTGAAATAAAAACAAGTAACACCAAACCACCACCATGATCACCTCCTCCGTGCACGTTTTATGTTGTCTATGCAAAGTGAACTTGCGATGAGGATGAGGAAGAGGATGATGGGTGATGGTTTGATATTACTAATAAATGTTACTAAATCCATATAATTGTTTATGACAAGACAAGTATAACTAGTTTAAATATATTCATAGAATAAAGAAACCTAAACCGAGACAACCAACTACGGAGTATTTAATTAAGGTTAGTGAAAATCAAAATTTTCACTTTGTCAAACTCTTAGATATTATCGGGTTTGATCTCATCACTCATATAGAGGAAGTGTATACTAGTATTTATAGATACAAATCTCCCCACAAAATTTGCGTCAAAGAACGAAATCTTGGACATATTAAACCTTAAAATTATACATTTTATTTTTTACTTATTAATATTTGTATCTATATATTAAAGATATATAGATACAAATATTATTGATCGACACCCTCCGCAACCAAACCCCCTTCTTCTGCTTGTCGCAATGGATTCCGGCGAAAGGAAACAGGTGGCGGCTGAGTGGGCGGATCTTCTGCCGGAACTCCTTGCAAACATCTCCGGCAACCTCAGAAACCCTATCGAAATCGTCCGATTTCGGTCCGTTTGCCGATCGTGGCGATCCTCCACCCCTCTCCCGCCAAATAAACTCTCCCTCTTGTTCCCTCTCCCTCTTACCTCTCATCATACGATTTACGCCAGCGCCTTCTACCTCGTCCGTCCCCGATCCGATCCTTCCAAGGCTTGGCTAGTATCCCTACAGGAACCCTCACCCGGAAAACTCGTCGTTCGCCACGTGCTTACGTGGAATGAGATTAATAGCCACTTAGAAGCCGCGGACTGCATCGCCGTAGCTCAAACCCTAATTGCAAGATTTCCCATTTGCAACGTACACTGTATGTGCAATGGAGTTATTGTTCGACAGAAGGTGACTGCTATGATAACCGAAGAATCTGGCCAATTAGTTGGCTTTGGTTCACATCAACTGTTTAGAACTATTACGTTTAACATTCGCTTAGACGATGCTAAACCGTCAGGCTGGCGCGACTGCACAATAGAAGACTGCGTGAAATTCAATGGACGGATCTTTGCTGTTAATTCAAAAGGTCATATCTACGCTCTTGACCACACGAAATTGCAGCTGGTTCAGATTTCAGAGAAGCCTCTCAGGAAAAGTATCGAGGGTACAAGAGTGTGTTCGATTCGTGGTATCGGATGGTGATTTATACACGGTTTCGATATCGGATATGGGGTCTAGATGTGAAATCCATAGGCTAGTTATGGTGAATAATGGATGTAGTGGGATATTAGTTGAGGATTTGGGGGATAGGGTGTTCTTCCTCAACCTTTGTGGCCCGTGCTCATTTTCAATCTCGGCTCGACTTCTTCCTCATCCTTGGCAAGAGGGAAACTGCATTTTTTTCGGGGACTATGTTGACGACCCTAGTTGTAGGTGTTCCGGAAATACTCAATCTAATAGGGAGTACAGACATAGGGTTATACACGTTGGGAGTCGGACTCAAACCAAGCTTTGGAGACCAGAAGGCAGTTCATATTTAGACCTATTTTCTCCCCCGGCTTCCTTTGTCGCCGAGGAATAAATTGGAGTGTACGTAGTAGTATTGAACTATATTTACCTATTTTTGTTAGTGAAGACATGATTTTTATCTTTATCTTTGCAACAAAGAACATAATAGCACCCGGGTCTTTTTACTGAGGGTTAATTATTCATATATGGTGTCTTTTGAAGATGAGCTCTTTGGTTTTGCTCTTCAGTTTTTAGATTTGATCATACAGCTGATACGTAATCGTATAGATCTCGTGTCGGATTCAATGAATAAATTAATTGGGTGAAGGAAAGAAGGATAAAAGTGCAGATGCACTTCGGATGTGAATGGCCAAAGCCGGGGATAAAGGATGAAGACTGGGTAGAGAAGAATTACGCTAAACAAATTAATCTGATTTCTCATTCATTTCCCCATAGAACACAATACATGGATATATATAATAATAAAACCCTAATTGCTAAAATATTGAAAAGATACTCTTAATAAAAATAAAATGAAATCTCTAAATAAAAGGAAAGCATAATTATCCTAATATCCTGATATATTTTGCTAGCATAATTATAGCGTATCAATTCTCCCCCGTTGAGAATCGACTTGTCCTCAAGTCGAAAATCAGGAGGAGACTCATGAAACGGATCGTTGACCTTAATCCGCCAGGGTCTCATTGAACATGTAGCACAACTTGAGTCAGCATCCGAAACTCAAATTGTTCCGCAACATAGGTCCTAGACTTGATATCTTGACGGACATTTGCCATGTGTCTTTCACCGAACGGTTGACGAACAAACAAATCAGAACATATCTTTAAAGACCGTTCTTCGATACCGAGTCGATTCCGGTCTCCCATTGTTGAATCAGACGGAGGAAAAGAAGTTGTCGAGGCCAAAATATCTGCAGTAGGCGCGAAGACTGGCCAGTCGACGGTCACGATGGACGAAACCGCGGGTGGGGGCTGGAGATCGCGGGCGCGAGCTGGGGGCCGCGGGCGCGGGCACACTGGCCGCGGGTGAGGCGGCGATCGCTACTGGCTTGCCGACAATTGAAGTTGATGTCGACGGCGACCAAAACACTTCCAGTTGACAACACCCGTTGTAGATGCATCTCCCGTAGAGAGATTTAATCGCCTTGAGAGCGGAATCATGAGTCTGAAATTGGATTTGCCAATAATCACGAGACCCATAACCTATTCTTTGAATGATTTCCAAGTCTCCGATTGGTGAAAATACTTGATACAACACTTGCTCGGAAATTTGGTAGTATTCACGATGAATTATGACTAGCAACGTTCGATCATCCGCGTTGTGGCCATGGAAAGCAGAGTTCAGGAATGAAAACACCAATTGATATGTAATCGTATAGATCTCGTATCGGATTCAATGGATAAAGTAATTGGGTGAAGGAAAGAAGGATAAGAGTGCAGATGCACTTCGGATGTGAATGGCCCAAGCCGGGGATAAAGGATGAAGACTGGGTAGAGAAGAATTACGCTAAACTAATTAATCTGATTTCTCATTCATTTCCCCATAGAACACAATACATGGATATATATAATAATAAAACCCTAATTGCTAAAATCTTAAAAAGATACTCTTAATAAAAAGAAAATGAAATCTCTAAATAAAAGGAAAGCATAATTATCCTAATATCCTGATATATTCTGCTAGCATAATTATAGCGTATCAACAGCCTTACATTAATCTTCCGAATTTGCCAAGGTATTGCTAATTGAACAATGGAAAAGCAGATGATATACAGTATTGTTATGTCATCTTAAACAAAATACTGAAGCAACTTAAGGATTAAAAAAACATACATAAATACTAGATTTTAGGTAAATGAGTAATACTGAAGTCGATCTTAAGCTTACTTACTTTTAGATGTAAATACTAAAGTCGATCTTAAGCTTAAAGGAATGAACTCCTCCATTCACAGGAATTGATGATTAATCGAAAGAGTTCTTCGGCTCGCTGGAAAGTTCATCTACTCAAATGCCACCTTTTTTGTGTAGAGATTGGTGTTAGAAAACTCGGATTTTCCCGCTTCGTCGTATCGAGATGGGTAAATAAGACAACTAATTTTTATATTTATGTTGAAAGAAAATTGTACAAGGCTTATCGACCACAAGGAAAACTATAGCCGAAATCCCTTTTATCTAGAAATTTTATGGGCACACTCACTAATTAACATTCACTTATATTTATTTGGGTTTACTCTTGATCGATATCAAGTCCGAGGATTAGGGCTCAAAAAAAAAAGTGTGAGGATTAAATGTGAGTTAATGGAGTTGGGTCTTTGGTTGGGTAATGTGTGCAAGTACAGTCTAAAGGTTCGGGTGAGCGTCCCACATAAAATTTAGTGTTTGTATAAGTCCTTTTCTTATATAAAGTTAGGAGTGAATTTGTATATCCGCGCTATTATTTATGCCCATCTTAATCCGACTAAGAGGAAGAATTCAAACTATATATATAGAGTCCGGTTCACGTGCGAATGGGCGTTCATGTGCGAAATAAGAAAGAATAAGAGCCGTTGGATCAAGAAAAATCAAAGGCGCTGATCATTTCACTTAAAAAGGGGAAAAAACGGCACGGGCGAATTTTTGGCGAATTATTCGCGTATTTTTGAAAAAAAAACGGAAATTAGACACGCGCCCAGATTGTTCATCGAAAATGTGGATTTGTTCATCAGTACTGTGGATTTGTTCATCAATACTAAGGATTTGTTCATCAACAATGTGGATTTGTTCATCAACACTGTGCATATTTGTTCATTGGTTTTGACATATTTGTTCATCGGTTTGTGCATATTTGTTCATTAGTAATATCAATTTGTTCATTGGTTTTGACATATTTGTTCATTGATTTGTGCACATTTGTTCATTAGTAACATCAATTTGTTCATTGGTTTATGCGTATTTGTTCATTGATAGATGCATAATTTTTCATTGTTATATTCATATTTGTTCATTGGTTTTGGCATATTTGTTCATCGGTTTGTGCATATTTGTTCATTGGTTTATGCGTATTTGTTCATTGCCTTTTCATATAATTGTTCATTGCTAAATGCATGTTTGTTCATTAGTAACCTCTTAGCATACACCATATTATTGCAAAGTCAGATTCTTTATCTATTATTCTTTGTATTCAAGTTTCTAAATCAAACTTATCTTGTTTAGGTACTATATTGAGCACTTCATTCGTATTGACAAGTTAGCCTTAAAACACTTCATTCGTATTATCCTTTGCATTCAAGATAGCTTTAAAAAGCACAAAATAAATACAAAAAATGCACAAATAGATAGTCCTAAATGTACAAGTTGATGGTATTAATAGTCCTAAATGTACAAATTGATGGTATTGACACATAAACATAAGTATATTTCTATTCACAAATACGATATATCAATGAACAAACAAGGTTATATCAATGTACAAATAGAAGTATATCAATGAACAAATATGGGTATATCAATGAACAAACAAGGTTATATCAATGAACAAATAGTAGTATATCAATGAACAAATATTGGTATATCGAAACTAATTATGTGTGCATCAAAAACTATATAATATTGTATCCATACACATAAATAAGGTTAAAAAATAAAATTAAAAATAAAAAAAGTTCAAAATCGATGAACATTGTTATCAAAAACTCGATGCACAAATAGTTAGTATTGATGAACAATTGGTCAATATTGATGAACAAATCGCTAGTTTTGATGAACAAATTGGGCGCGTCTCATAAAAACATATTTTTCGAAAAATTTGTGAATAATACGGGAAAAATTCGCTCGTGCCGTATTTTATTGAAAAATACGGGAAAAATTCACCCGTGCCGTATTTTATTTTTTTTAATGAATGTTTAATCAGGGACGTTGATTTTTTGGAAGGAACGAACGAGATTTATTCTCAATTCTCACCTGGGCGCCCATTCGCACGGAACATATATATATATATATATATTCATGTCATTTCTCTCATCATGAACGAGAGTCGGCTCAAAAAACTAAACTAGATTCTTCTGTCTTTCCCTTCGAAACTTGTTGTATTTAAGAAGCAAGTTTCCATTGAGCTTCTCCTTCATGCTTTCCATTGAGCTTCTCGTCAACAACACAACCCTTCCCAATAAAGAAATGATCAAATTTAGCAGAATTTCATACAACAAGAGTATACATTTGGGAATTAATTAAAACTGATTTTTTTAGGTAGGGTATTTCTTCTCAAAAATTTCTTAGATAACTCAACAAAAATGAAAGTTTATTGTTTTCATACAACCAGATAGAGATCATTCACAAAACTAGTTAGATACACAACAACAACAACATTTACCCATTGTGGCTTCCCTGGCAGGAAATCTGGGGGTCAAGATGGGGCACCACAGGCTTAAAGCAAGGGGTGCCCCACCTTACCAAATAAAATTTCCTTCGATCACTCATATCCTTTCCCACTTGAAAGCAACCAAGTAGCTGGTGATATTCAAATCCTTGTAAACTTTCATTGTTTTTCTTCATTTTCGCCTCCAGCAAATTTCACTCCGATTCCTCTACGACAAAGGAAGTTGGGGGGAGAAAACAAGTCTGAAAATGAATGGCCTCTGGAATAGTCCAAAGCCTGGTGAAAATCCGACTTGCAAGGTGGAATGCCATAAGTTTGTAGTTGATACTAGCTCGAACACATTTACATCCGTACCAAGGGAAGTGGGGGATGAAAACGCAATTCCTTTCCCGCCAAGGATGAGGAAGAAGTCGAGCCGAGATTGAAAAGGAGCAATTGTGAGTGAGGAAGAAAACCCTATTCCCCAAACCCTCAACCTTCTCACTTAATTTCCTAATATTATTGTTGTGGTAGTTTCCATCAGTCAATTGCACAACTTCTTTTAGCTTATAGATTTCACATTGAGAGGGAATGCAGTTGCTGTAAGATATGCAAACCATATACAAATCTCCATCAGATGCTAGGAATTGTACCCAAAAACACCCGACGATACCTTCCTTGAAAGGCTTGTCTGTTGCTTGAACCAGCTGCAAATTTGTCCAGTCAAGAAGGTAAATATGGCCTCGTACATCAACGACAAAGATCCGTCCATTGAATTTCAAATAGTGCACCACTCATTGTTGCCCCGCCGCCGCAACCTAACTCAAGCTTAAACGCAAAATATATAAAGTCTGGATATGAACATAGGCCAACCAATTGGATACAGTTAGATTCTTCTGATATTTCGGATACGAAAACCACCTTCAATGTGAAATCAATTCCATTGCATCGCGTACAGTTTCTGTTATGACCGTTAAATTTGGCGATAAGGGTTTGTGTTGTGACGATCCAGTCGGCGTCGCCATTCATTTCGCTGTTAGAAAGCGTGTGGTGGAGGACGAGATTTCCGGGGGCGGGTTCTTTTACGGACGCTAGCCAAGTCCGGAAAGGATCGGATCGGGGACGAACGAGGTAAACGGCGAAGGCCTTGATCACGTTGTCATAGCAAAGGTAGGGTTCACTGTCATTGAAGGGGGCTTTGAGAGGCAACAAGGGAGAGAATTTATTGGGCAGGGGAGGGGTGGAGGATCTCCATGATCGACAAACAAAGTGAAATTGAATGATTTCGCTAGGGTTTTTGAGGCCGTTGGAGATGGTTCCGAGCAATTCAGGCGGAAGATCCACCCACTCAACCGTCGCTGGCCCATAATACATTGCAAATAAAAAAATAAAGTGGAAGAAGCTTTCTGTTGTCATATACTGGAGTATAAGATTTCAAACTGTAAAGATGGATTAGGGTTCAAGGAGCTCTTGGCTTGGAACAAATCACAAACTGCAAAATTGATCTTTGATATTGACTTTGGCATCACCAACATTTGGTCTAAATGGTGTAATAAATGTATCAATAAGAATGATTCAGTTTGGGACATCATGACTAGGGACAACGACAGCTGGCTTTGGAAGTCCATTCTCTGCATTCGAGATAAATTGAAAAGCACCCATAGCATAATTGGCACCACGAACTGGAATCGTATCTGGACCCGCAACAACTCTAGCATGATTTGCCGAGATCTTTATGAGATATGGAGAGACAAGGGGCCGGTTATTGGCTGGGGTAATGTCATTTGGAAATATCATATTATTCCAAGATGCGCCTTCATTGTCTGGCTTTTCGCTAGCCCGTGCCCTAAATCGAGATAGGCTTCACAGGTTTGGCTTCCTCCAATCAAATCTTTGCCCTAGCCTCTTTATTATGTTGTTGTTGAGACTTCCCAACATACTTGATTTGATTTCCCTTTTTTCAATGCGGTGATTTCATATGTGATGAATTGGGATGAGCGATTGGCTTCTATCATTAGCTTCTAACAACCATCAAAAGTCAGTTATTTTTAAGCTTAAGATTACAGCCTTTACAACCGCATCATATTCCATTTGGAACCATATAAATGATGTTTTCTTTCAAAATCAGATTTCAAATCTTGTTGTGTGTGCTTAGAAAGCCATTTGCCTCACCGAGGAACGACTTCGAGCCAAGGTCAAGTGACCCCAAGAATGTCCTTCGTCATTGGATCAACTAAAACTTCTGATTTGTGAAATTGCCGTTTAGGTTGATGGTATATTTGAGCTGAATTTTATTTTCTGTCTTAGTGCTCAACTCTTAAGTCCTATCCTTTTGAGCTTGATACTTACCTTGTGTTGTGAGATTGTTGACCATGGAGCTTGTCCATGTTAATGCGAGAACTTGCTTAGTTTTGCGAAGCTCTTTTTATAAATGCTTCTTTTTATTAATTATCAATTCGAAATTTACCCTTTTCCAAAAAAAGCTTCTAGATGAATCACCGCTACACTTGTCAATCGAGTCGGGTTAGGCGGGTTCGGTCATTTCGGTTTCGGTTTAAATCAGATTCGGTTTCGTTATGGGTCACGGGTCAATCAGGTTGGGTTATTGTGGGTTTTCGACCGGAACGGGTTGACCAACGGGTCTAAAATATCATTTTTATGATTATTAAAATCAATTTTCAATTAAATAATAATATTTAATTACAATATACTCCCTCCGTTTCACAATAGTTGTTCATATACATTTTTTTTCTTGTTTCACAATAGTTGTTCATATAATTTTTTTTTCCACTTATACCCCTAATAATTACACCATATTAATTATATACACTTTTCCCAATGCAACTTTTAGAGTATAAAGTAGCTTTTAATAGGGGTAAATTTGGAAGAATTCCCCCCCCCCCCTTAATATATGTGCAAATTTGTCTAAGAACAACTATTGTGAAACGGAGGGAGTACTATTTTTATGTATTTTACTAATAAAGTATATTATAAGTTTCAAAATAAATTTTATAAATTTTATAAAATATACTAAATCGATTAACCCAAAGGTTAGGTTAGCTTCTGACAGCTCTAATCACCGCCAATCTGGTAGTAATGCAAATTAAAATAATACTCAAATATTAACTAGGTTATTTAGGGTAAAATATTCTTATTATCTAACAATGAGATATAAATTCTATAAAAAATATCTTATAAATTAAGAAAGAGCATATATCTAAGATTTAATACTTGGAGTGCAAGTTCTCCAAGGCATGTATTGAAATACTCCAAGTAATTTTTATTAATTTTAATCTAGCTTATAAATTAAGCTACCTCCTCTCACCACCATATATAAATAGGGGAACAATGGGTGAGGAGCCCAGTTGAATTGGCCGGTCCTTGGGGGAAGAACTCCGAGGTCGGCGGTTCGACACCCATCGGTGATGAAATCAGAATATTAATTTCTCTAGAACTGTATACAATTCTCACCCGTTTAAGGGTGCTCTAGGCTAGTCCAAGTAGTACTTGGACTATCCTAAATCTTACCAGATCAAAAAAAAATAAAAAAAAATAAAAAAATAGGGGAACAATTAGTGTTTGCTAATCATAAACAAAACTTATAAATTAAGCTAAGTATAGTGATGTTGGTGAGATAAAAACAAGTAACACCAAACATCACCATGATCCCCTCCTTCGTGCGTGTTTTATGTTGTCTATGCAAAGTGAATTTGCGCGAAGGGGGAGGATGATGGGTGATGGTTTGATGTTACTAATACATGTTAATTAATTGTTGTAATTTAATCATATAAAGATATGTAATTAAGAATATGATCATCAAAGGCGGTTTTTATGACTCGGTTGGGATCTACAATCCTTTACTTTTAAAATATATATTTTAGGGCTGAATTTTATAAGTTGAGAAAGTTATATTAAGTAAATATCCTATGGATAAGGATGTAACGAAGTTTCAAGAATATATATATAGCTTTATCATCGATCGACTGCATACTTTTTAAACAAAACAAGATGCTACTAGCCTACTACTAATTATTCTAAGCTATTTGTAAAATACAAAAGATGGTTATTCTAAACTTTATATTGCTTAATTGTTGTGAGATCGGAATTATTCTAAGCTATTTGTAAAATACAAAAGATGGTTATTCTAAACTTTATATTGCTTAATTGTTGTGAGATCGGATCGATCATACTGAACTGTTTTTGTTGTGAAATTTCATTTAAGCAAACTGCAAGTTGTCGAAAATTAAACATTGTAACCATGCTTTCTATGTGTTTTTTTTTATTTGGTGAGTTTTACTTTTTGTGGTTTTATTATTTTCCATTCAACCTAATATTGAGCTTCGGCCAAATTTTAGCATTGCATGTACTACGACATGTTAATAATAGTAAACTACTTTAATTCTCGTACCTTTTACGAATCTAATTTAAAATAATTTTATAAGCTTTATTTTTAACTTGTTCTTAAAACTTTTTTTCTCAAGAAACTCTCACGTCTGAATCATATTTTATTCGACAATAAAATTACAAAGTGATGATTTTCTTAGCAGAGAAGAATGTACAATGGTTTTTGAGATAATGATTGAAGAAAATGATAAGGTGAAAGCGTTTTAGAAAAAAATTGAGATTTTTTTAAAAATATTGTTTAATATCTTTTTTTGGTAAAATGTTTAATATCTTTTTAATCTGCTAAACAATATGTCTTGTCTTCAATCAATTGTTTCCTCCTTTTTTTGGGATCTAGTTCCATTGAAGTTGACAAAAACAAGACCGTTTTTTTTGTCATCTTGTTCATTAGCTGTTTGACATAATACAATTCACCAAAATAGATAAAAGAAGAAAGAAAATAGTGGATTTGAATCAAATAATGACAAAAGATGAAATAAATAATAGAAGATAATATCATCCAAACCAATTCACGCTAATCGAATTTATAAATGAACCAAACCTCAAAGAGGGTAATTGGCATTTGTAAAAGCTAAATTCGTCCAATTAATATTAATAATGGATGAACCAATCCTCTTGGTTAATTTTGTTTCGAGAATAATGAGAATGAGATTAAAATAATTTGAGAGAGATGCTACTTTTTAACGTATTAGTGGTGAGGGATGATTTATTAATTATGTGGTTAAGTAGGAGAAGAAGTGATTTATTGTTAATTAATGTTAGTAGGGAGGGGTAGTTTCTAATTGGATTGTGCTCCCGTAGGGTTGTAATTTAACTCTATGGATAGATTTGGTGATATCTTCACCATTAAAATGTAATTAAATTAATTGACTAGATTTAATTTGATTTTTAATTTTCATTTATCTTTTCTAGGTTTTATTAATTTCTATTAGGGCTAATAACTAACCCTACCATATTCTAACCATTTTTAATTGGATGCCAAAACAAATACAATTTTTTATTAATTTAAATTTCTTTTTTAAAATTTTGCATGTTTATTGTGATCATGACCTAAATTAAAAAAATTATTAATTACTACAACTTCTTTTTTCAATAATTACAACATGACACAATTTTTAAAATAAATCTCCTTATATTAGTACAATTTATTTACTAGTGTTTATTAATTTACGTTGTTTCATTATCTTATCAATATTGTTCACATGCACACACTATTAGGGTTTTTAGAGTATTTTGGTTCTGTAACAACCACTTCACCCCTCTTCTCCTTGTCGCAATGGATTTCAGCCTAAGGAAACATCCGACGGCTGAGTGGGCGGACCTCCCGCCGGAACTCTTTGCAAACATCTCCGGCGACCTCAAAAGCCCTATCGAAACCGTCCGATTTTGATCCGTTTGCCGATCATGGCGATCCTCCACCCCTCTCCCACTCCCTCTCGGCCAAATAAACTCTCCCTCTGGTCCCCTCCCCACCTTAACTCACATTTTAGGATCAACGCCAGTGTCGTTTACCTCGTTCGGCCCCGATCCGATCCTTCCAAGCCTTGGCTAGTATCCCTTAAAGAACCTGCCTCTGGAAAGCTCATCCTACGCCACATGCTTATGTGCAACGAGATGAATAGCGTTGTCTTAGAAGCGGCGCATTGGATCACCGCAACTCAAACCCTGCCCGATTTCCCATTTACAATGCACACTGTAGGGAGTGCGATGGAGGATGGAGTTTACCTTAGAATGAAGGTGGCCTCTGTGGTAACCGAAGCATCTGGATGTAGTGAATTGGTTGGATGTTCTTATCCAGCGGTTACAAGTTACAACTCGTGCCATTACGGTTCACTTAGGCGGCGGCGCTTGCTGGCGCGACTGCAAAATGGAAGACTCCATGAAATTCAATGCACGGATCTTTGCTATTGATTCGGTGTGTCATATCTACGTTCCTGACAATGCGAATTTGCGGCTGGTTCAAATTTCAGAGAAGCCTCTCAGGAAAGGTAATTAAGGGTACAATAGTTTGTGTTCGAATCGTGGTATCGGATGGAGATTTACATGGTTTTGGTATCGAATAGGGGGCTACATGTGAAATTCATAGGCTTATGGTGAATAATGGATGTAGTGGGATATTAGTTGAGGATTTATACCGTGTTTGGTAACAAGTTTATGAGGAGAAATTGAGGGGAGGAAAATTTTAAAAAAGAGGGAAAGGAAAGTAGAGGATAATTTTTTAATTTTACTTGTTTGGTTAGAAGAGGGAGGGGAGGGATAAAAAATAGATCTGCTGTTTGGTTGACAGAGGGAATGGGAGGAAAATCAAAATTAATTGAACAAAATTAAGTTGAAAAAAATTAATTTAATTTTCTTAAAAAAGCTTTCATCCACTTTCCTTCCAGATTCCACCAAATTGGGAAGACTAATTTTCCTTCCCTTTCTCTACTTTTTTTCTTCCTCTTCACTCCACGTTCTTCCCCATTCTCTCTTATTTTAACTAACCAATTAGGGTTACTAATATCCCTCACCTTCCCTCTATTAAAATCCTTTCATTTCTTCCCAACCAAACACACTAGGGATAGGGTGTTCTTCCTCGTTTTCAATCTCGGCTCAAGGGAAACTGTATTTTTTTCGGTGACTTTGTTGACAACCCTATTTTTATGTATTTTACTAATAATTGTCGGGGACTTTGTGGACGACCATAATTACAATATACTATTTTTATGTATTTTACTAATAAAATATAATATAAGTTTCAAAAATAAATTTTTATAAATTCTATAAAATATACTTTATCGATCAACCCAACTAGGGTTTTATCGGGTTTGGTTTATTTTGGATTTCAGGTTTAAATTTCTGCGTCTTGACTCTAAAATTATCGGGTTTGCGTGTTAGGTCAGCTTTTGACAGCTTTAATCACCGCCAATCTGGTAGTAAATTAAAAAAGAGCATATATCTAAGATTTAATACTTGGAGTGCAAGTTCTCCAAAGCATGTATTGAAATACTCCAAGCAATTTTTATTGATTTTAATCTAGCTTATAAATTAAGCTACCTCTTCTCACCACCATATAATATAAATAGGGGAACAACTAATGTTTGCTAATCGTAAAAAATTCTTATAAATTAAGCTAGCTAGGTTTAGTGATGTTGGTGAAATAAAAACAAGAAACACCAAACCACCACCATGATATCCTCCTCCGTGCATGTTTTATGTTGTTAATGCAAAGTGAACTTGCGATGAGGAAGAGGGTGATGGGTGATGGTTTGATATTACTAATAAATGTTACTAAATCCATATAATTGTTTATGACAAGACAAGTATAACTAGTTTAAATATATTCATAGAATAAAGAAACCTAAACCGAGACAACCAACTACGGAGTATTTAATTAAGGTTAGTGAAAATCAAAATTTTCACTTTGTCAAACTCTTAGATATTATCGGGTTTGATCTCATCACTCATATAGAGGAAGTGTATACTAGTATATATAGATACAAATCTCCCCACAAAATTTGCGTCAAAGAACGAAATCTTGGACATATTAAACCTTAAAATTATACATTTTATTTTTTACTTATTAAATTCTAAAATTGGTCAAACTCCAATATATACTGCGTATATATTAGAGATATATAGATACAAATATTATTGATCGACACCCTCCGTAACCAAACCCCTTCTTCTGCTTGTCGCAATGGATTCCGGCGAAAGGAAACAGGTGGCGACTGAGTGGGCGGATCTTCTGCCGGATCTCCTTACAAACTGTTGGGACGGTGTTGGGACCTCTGGTTCTAAAACATCGGAACAACGATATCACTCTCCAGTTTTGATAATGACAAACACCATATGGGAACTAATGTGCTTTGTCCAAGTATTTCTAAGGAACACATGTACAGCAAAGAAAGTTCCCATGCTATGGGAACCCCCATGAGTGGATAAGAAAAGCAAGCATACACGCTGAAGAGATCATCTCAAAGGAACTCTGAAGAAGACAGTTCCCAGCGCATGGGAACTCACATGTGAGGACAAAGACCGTTCAGCGCAAATCGCGGGATCCTGTCTTGGACAAAATGAAGGAACAGTCTGATGAGCAGACTGTCACAAGCGATCCAACGGCCCGATTGATTCAAGAAGTTGACCTAGTTCAAATCGAAGTCACATGTGAAGATTGTTCACTTGGGCTGCAAGCAAAGGGCATTTCGGACAACACGAACGATACGATTGAAGCCCAAGTACAACCAAGTATAAAGCGAAATGAATAGTGCTAGGTTTTAGCACTTCTCCACAAACTCACACATACTCCTAGTGAAAGAAAGAAAGAAGAAGAGAAGTCCACGACGGCGAGTGTCCGATCTCGACGACGGTGAAGCCAAAGTTCCCAAGAGCAAGGGAACTGAAGTGTCAAGGTGAAAGGTTTGGCTTTCTTGTTTTAGTTGAGTTGTTCGCTTAGGAACTCAGTTGAGAAGATTCATTAGTGTTGCTAGAGTTAGGAAGAACTCGTAGGAACAGAGAAGTTTGAATCTGGTTGTATGTAACTAAGGAACAAGCAATAAAATAAGTAAGTCATTCAAAATCCTCCAAGCAGAGGTAGAGGTTTACCCACACAACTAGTTGGTTGTCATGGGGTTCCTCTATAAGGGAACTGTGTTCTTTCTGTCTTTTAGTACTTGCGATATTGTTTCTTCCGCTGCCTTGGGAACAACTTAACAGCCGGTTCCCAAGCTCTCGCTAACCGATTGCGATCCAACAATTGGTATCAGAGCAAGGTTGCTCTAGATTTGTGTTAGCATCGCAGGTTTCAAAATGGCTCAAAAACTCACCCAAGTCGGTCACAACAACAGCAAGCCACCAAGGCTCATCACTGGTAGATTTGAAGTATGGCAACGCAATATGAAGAATTGGATGCGCAACCAGGACTGCCAGGCTTGGTGCGTTATAGAAAGGGGGAACTTCAAAGTTGATCCAGCCATTGAGGATGACCTCTCCAAATGGGGACCAAACGAGTACAAGTGCATGGAGGCCAACTTCAAGGTTATACAGTACCTCAAAAATGCTATGACCGTGCAAGACTGCGACAGGGTGGCAAACCTAGACACAGCCAAGGAAGTGTGGGAAGCCATACAACAAATGCATATTGGGAACTCAGACCTCCGAGAAGATCTTCAAATGAATGCAAGGAGGGAGTTCTTCAACTTCCAAATGGAAATGGGAGAATCCGTCGATAGTTATCAATCTCGGTTCGAGGGACTTTGCACCAAGATGGGTGGTCTTGGGATCACTAAAGAAGAAATCAGTGACAAAATGAAGGTTCAACAACTCTTCAACGAGCTGACTGGAGAATGGGCAAGTGAAAGAACAATGTTCAAAGAGAACCCCGAAAACAGAACTCTTATGCTCCACCAGGTCTTTGGAAAACTGGTGGGACATGAGAAAAGAAAGATCGATGACAAGGAGCAAAAGAGGGCACACCAAGGGATTGCCCTCAAGCTTGAAAAGATGCTCAAGTCAGTTCAAGAGCAACACGAAGAATTTGAAGAAGAAGAGGATGAGGAACTAGTCCTTGTAACAAAAGCCCTTCGATCCTTCTACAAGGGAAAGCTCAAGAAGGGATATGGAAACTCACAAAAAGGACAGAGTTCCCAAAGAAAACCTGCTGAGAAGGATCTCTCGGACGTCACATGCTACAAGTGCTACAAAAAGGGGCACTTCGCAAAAGAATGCCCTCTGGGAACTGACGACCGTAAGCAAGGGAAGAAGGCCTACATCGCCACCTGGGACGATGACGAGGACGAAGATCCTGAATCTTGGGCATCCCCTGACATGTGTGCAATGGCCATTGGAGACACCACTGGGGAACAACCCAGTGAGGTAACTACTGAATCTGTTCTTGCTTCCTTAAATAATTATGAAAAGCCTAAGTTGCTAAAAATTCTTTCAAGCCTTGTCAAAGATAACATTAAATTGCAAAAGAAGTTGGAAAAATCGGAACACACAAATGCTGAACTAGCTGGTCTGGAGCCATGTCCCAACTGTGTGTCCCTTCTAGAAAAACTTCAGTCTTATGTGTCTCAAATCGTAGAACTTGAAGATAAGCTTAAAACTCTAGAAAGAGATGAAAACACCCTTCTGCAAAACCTAAGTAAAACAAATGGGAGTCTTGAAGCCTCTAGTTCCCAAACTAAGTTTGTTCCTGCCAGACATGGAATAGGTTATGAGTCAGAGAGATCTAAGAAAGGAAAGTCTCCTTTGAGTGAAAAAGAGATCAACGAGTGTAGGGCCTTAGGGCTTCAGTGTGAAAAGCAGAAAAATGCTCACTTAGAAGAGAAAATCCGTGTCTTAGAGAGTGGAGTGAATGGAGAAGTAGACTACTACACTGGGAACACTAGACATAAGCTGTATGTTCAAATAGCTAAGGGAAGTGGGTCTAGGGTGTACAACAAAGAAACTACGGATAGGAACAGGATACAGAGACCCCATCCTAAGTATTCCCTAGGAGAATACTATAAGACCTGCTGGAACTGTGGTGCTCATGGGCACTACAAGGAAAGCTGTCCCAAAGCTAAGGCCCAAACCTAGAGAAACCACGAGTACTGGAACAGACAAAACCAACAAGCCAACAAATCTGCTAGAGTTCCCACAAAAGGGAAAAACCATAGGAATTTTGCCTATAACAAGAACTCTCGTGACTTTAACATTGCTGATTATGTGATATTTGAGACTGTCTTCCCTTGCAAGGGACCATGCAAGAGTCATCTTGCCCGGGTCCTCAAAAACTAACTTTCCTTGTAGGTGGCAGTGAGGGGTAACAACACGTGGGTCATTAATAGTGGATGTTCTAATCACATGACTGGAAACAAAGAAAACCTCACCTCACTCCACCCAAAGGCCAAAGGAGGTCACGTGTCCTTTGGCAACAAGAATAAAGGGAAAATCATAGGAACAGGGGAAGTGCTACTCAACAAATCAATCAAGATCAACAACGTTAACTTGGTAAAGGATCTGGGATTCAATCTCTTAAGCGTCTCTCAAATATGTGATCAAGGGAACAACATCGTCACCTTTTATTCAAGAGAGTGTTTGGTGATCAACAAGAAGACTAACAAAATCATCCTGAAGGGAAGAAGATCCAACAACATCTATGTGGTAGATACAGAATTTGAGCCACCAAGGAAACTGTGCTTGGCAAGTTCCCTTGATGAAACGGAACTCTGGCACAAAAGACTGGGACATGCAGGCACAAGTCAGATGCTAAAGCTCTATCTACAAGATCTGGTCATCGGCCTTCCTCGAAAAAACATCGAAGGTGCCAAGATGTGTGAAGCTTGTGTTCGTGGCAAACAAACCAGAAGTTCCTTTAAACCAAAGAGGGTAGTCAGCACAACAAGGCCCTTGGAGCTAATTCATATGGATCTTTGTGGTCCCATGCACACCGAAAGCTTCGGAGGAAAGAGGTACATGTATGTTCTAATTGATGATTTTTCAAGATTTACATGGGTTATTTTCTTGAGATCAAAATCAGATACCTTCAAGAGTTTGAGACTCTAATCAAGAGGATGGAAGTTAGCATGGGAATCAAGCTCAAGGCACTCAGATCTGACCATGGAACTGAGTTCAAAAACTCAGAGTTCCTAAGATACTGTGCCAACAATAGTGTATCCCACAACTTTTCGGCCCCTCGCACTCCTCAACAAAATGGAGTGGTGGAAAGGAAAAACAGAACCTTGGAAGACATGGCAAGGACTATGATGCTAGAGAGTGGAGTTCCTCCAAGTTTCTGGGCTAAAGTCATCTCAACAGCTACTTACATTCTAAATCGAGCCATGACAAGGCCCATAATCAAAAAGACATCCTACGAGTTGATCAAAGGAAGAAAGCCCAACATCTCTCATCTAAGGACCTTTGGATGCAAATGCTTCGTTCACAACAATGGGAAGGACAACCTCGGCAAATTTGACCCCAGAAGCGATGAAGGGATATTCCTGGGATACTCTTCCCAAAGCAAGACGTACAAGGTCTACAACAAGAGGACCAAGAAGATAGAAGAAAGCATTTACGTCATCTTCGACGAAAATTCTGTGAAGATCGGAACAAAGGACCAAGGAAAGGGAACTCTGTTCAAACTGGTCAGACAAGAAGAAAACGACGATGAGGATGAACCAAGGAAGAGAGATGAAGACTATCCAAGTGGGAACAATGCCCCACAATCAGGGAACAACGAAGGAGATCAAAATTCCAAAGATCAAAGCTCCTTTGAAGTTCCCTCCATAACAGAAGAACCACAAGATGCATCGAACTCTCTTGTTCCCCAAACTGAACCTTTACCAGAATCCAATGTTTAGGGGGAACAACGAGGGAACCTTGAAGAGGATCCTGACGAGAGCCTCAGCAAAGAAGTGGAGCATAACTGCTCCCGTGAAGAAGAGGATGCTCAAGACGCAGATGAGGAGACAAGGGAACAAGTTGATGTTTCACATATCCAAACCAGGAACTACCATCAAAAGAGGGATCACCCGATAGATAACATCATCACTCCCTACGACAAAGGTGTGCAAACTCGTTCCTCCCTCAATAACTTCCGTGCCTTTAATACATTTGTTTCATTGGTGGAACCAAAGAATATCAAAGAAGCCCTAAAAGATCCCGACTAGATCCAAGCCATGCAAGAGGAACTCCATCAATTTGAGAGGAACAAGGTATGGAAGCTAGTTCCCAGGCCCAAGAACAAAAACATCATAGGAACTCGATGGGTCTTTCGGAACAAGCTGGATGATACTGGGGCCGTAGCAAGGCTCGTTTGGTTGCTCAAGGCTACAGACAAGAAGAGGGGATCGACTATGATGAGACCTTTGCACCAGTTGCAAGGATAGAGGCCATCCGTCTTCTCATAGCCTATGCAGCCCACAAAGGTTTCAAGCTATACCATATGGATGTGAAGACGGCTTTTCTCAATGGGCACCTCAAGGAAGAAGTATACGTAGCTCAACCCCCAGGATTCGAAGATGAGAAGCTACCAAACCACGTCTACTTCCTAGAAAGGGCCCTCTACGGACTCAAACAAGCTCCCCGAGCATGGTATGACAGGTTTGCTCAATTCCTTTTGTCTCATGGATACCTTCAAGGTTCCATAGACAAAACCTTGTTCCTAAAGAAAGAATCTAATGATATTTTGATAGTACAGGTTTATGTTGATGATATTGTTTTTGGAGCAACTAACGAAACTCTTGTAGAAAAATTTAAGAACCTCATGAGCAGTGAGTTTGAGATGACTCTCATAGGGGAACTCACGTTCTTCCTGGGACTCCAAATATCTCAAACAAAGGAGGGAACAAGAATTCATCAACAGAAATACATCTGAGAAATGCTAGTGAAGTACGGGATGGATCACTCAAGGCCAATCGACACCTCTATATCACCAAACTCAAGGCTCAATGCCGATGAAACATGGGTAAGTGTCGATCAAAGGAACTTCAGAGGTATGATTGGCTCTCTCTTATATTTGACTGCTAGTAGGCCGGATATTATGTTCTCAGTGTGCTTGTGTGCACGTTTTCAAGCTAACCCCAAAGAATCACACCTGAAAGAGGTGAAGAGGATTTTCAGGTATCTCAAGGGGAACGATAACTTGTGCTTCTGGTATCCAAGGAACAGTTCCCTCGAGCTCATTGCTTATACAAATGCAGATTTCGCTGGGCACCTCGTTGATAGAAAGAGCACATCAGGAATGGCCCAGTTCCTAAGATCTTGTCTAGTCTCATGGGGTTCCAAGAAGCAAAATTCAGTGGCACTCTCAACAGCTGAAGCAGAATACATGGCTGCCGCATCATGCTGTTCCCAAGTGCTATGGCTCAAGTCACAACTTCAGGATTATGGTATGTCTTTTGGCCCAGTTCCCATACTCTGTGATAATACGAGTGCCATTAACATTTCCAAAAATCTTGTGCATCACTCTAGGACTAAGCACATAGACATTATGCATCATTTTCTGCGCGACAATGTTGAAAATGGGAACATTTCTATGCAACGCTGTAGAACGGAAGAGCAAATTGCGGACATTCTCACTAAAGCTTTAGACAGACGTCCCTACCAGTGTTTTCGAATGCTTCTAGGGATGACAACTTTAAACTAAACAAGTCCCTGTTTGTTTCTCCCTCGATGCTTGACTAGTTAAGCTAGAAATGCATGATAGGGAACTGTAGGACTCATTGCTTTTATTTTGCCATATTACTAGTCTAGAGCTTATATCTGTACAATGGAACTCTCTCTTTTTGGCCCAAAATGACCAACCAGAGTTCCCTTTAACCCTCTCTACAAGCCACTATGACGGTTGATCATAAAACCAACCCTAAGCCAAGGGCCAGACAAACGCTTCTCATGAGCCAAACTCCTTATCCCTTTATCGAGTTGCAATTGTCTGGTTCTCTTTTGAGTTCCCTAGCCTCACAAAGAAAATTGAGTGTGAGTTCCCTTAACCTCTCCACTCAACATGACCTGTCAAAAGATCATGGGAATTGGTGTGCCCACGCAAGGGAACACTACTTTTTGAAGAAGCTGAAACGTCACTTGGGAAATGGGAAATTGTGTCAGAAGTAGAAGTATTATGGGCCAAGCGTTTGAAATTATCGAAGTGACTTTCCTTTGGAGAAAACGACGCGTGTCAGAAGCGTCCTACGGAAGTTGAAACGCTCCTCCGCATTCATTGGCCAACGGTTATCGAGGTTTTTCTAACTTCCCTTTCTACCCTCGTCTCCGTCTCCCACATAAAACCCCCTTTGCCATTTTTGGGCCCTTCTTCTTCATTCATCCTCTGCAACTCATTCTCTTCACATCCCTCTCATCCTCTACTTCGAGAAAACCTCCAAAATCCTTCTCTTCCCCAAAAATCTTTGCATGGCTTCCACTCACACATTCGAAGATATTAAAGAATGGGTTAACAAATATCCCCGCACCCTTTTTGTCACCATGCTAGCAGACATCGAGAAAGAACAAGACCCTGTTCTTCGTGATGTCCTCATCGCAGGGCTCTACAATTACGTGAGCCCTCTCATGCCTCCTCCTTCTCCTCCTCCGGCAGCGCAAACTCTTGCGATGTCCTCCTCCACCGCCACTTCCTCTCAATCTCTTCCACCTCTCTCTTCCTCTGGAACTGTCATCGTCGACAGTTTCAGATCCGAACCTCCATCCAAACATGAAAAACCCAGAAAATCCAAATCCAACAATCCATCCAAACACCCCTCAAAATCCAAACACAATTCATCCAAACGCAAACATTCTGAGATCTCTTCCTCCTCTCTTTACTCCAAAAAGAAGAAACCCTTCTTCTGATTCGATGAGTATCTCAACTGTTCCAAACCCACCTCATGTATCGACAAACCTCCATTCCCCTTCCCCCCTCCTTCTGATTCTGGGAACTCTCAATCCCGGAGTCAACCACCTTCTTCTCTTCCTATGACTAAGGGCACTCTCAATCCCTCGTCGTCTTCCCCACACAAGCCATCTCTACCAACGTCCTCAGACTCTGGGAACTCCAACCTCAACGTTCCCACTTCCACACCCTCCTCTTCCCTTCCTTCCATAAACAAGGGAACTCCTACTCCCCTCCCCTCTTCCAAACAAAACACACCTCCACCACCCACCTCCCCCATTGCCCAGTCTCCCTCTCACAATCCAAAAACCGCCTCTGGGACCTCTAATCCCAAGGCATCAAACAACCCTCCTTCTTCCACCCCCAAAAATCCAACTCCACAAAATTCTCCTCCTCCTCCCTCTTCTCCCTCCACACTCAAACTTCCATCTCCCCCTCCTTCGGCCCAAAAAGTCCTAAACCTCGACTCCGATGACGACGATCTACCAATCGTCGTCGTCCTCGGCAAAAAGGCCAAGGAGCAGTCTCCCATAGTCATGGGGACTGCGGAACAAGAGGCCCAACTAAAAGCCCTCAAGGAAGAATTCTGAGGCGCTCTCACAGGCCCTTCCGAAGGCCAAGGGAACAAGATCCCAGAAGAAGGGAACCCAACACTAGTTGACGGTGCTGGGCAAGGAAGTCGTCATCAAGAAGACGACGAGGAGGAAATAGGGCTGACCTCCTCAGAAGATGAAGGGACCTCCAGCGATGATGATGAGGAACACGAGGAGGACACTACTGCCACCGAGTCTGCTGGCATCCCAACTCCAGGACACCAACTGGTGGTGTCGGCACAGGCCCTAGAGGAAAGGAATCTCCCTTTGATGATCGAAGCAGCTGACCCCCCTTACCAGAAAGGAAGGCCTACTGTCTCTAGGGGGAACGCGAAAAAGAAGGGGAAGGGAACTGCTCCCAAGAAGGTGCACGTATCCGAGAATCGCAAACTCCTTCCTCCTCTCATCATCTCTGAAGAAAAACTCACAGAACAAGGGCTCGGGCAACTGTGGGATCTAATCAAGGCACAAGGTTGGGAACATATCTGTGAAGCGGCTGTGAATGTGGATCCCTCTCATGTGCGCCTCTTCTACAATCACTTCGTCATCCAAGACGAGGGCACCAAGGGAACTCTCTCCCTCAATGGCGACGATCTCATCTTCACAGCCTCAACTCTTCGCCGCCAACTACAAGTCCCTGTCCAGGGCCTCTCTGCCTTGCCCACCAAGAACTGGGGCGATTTCAACAGTGTTGAGATCTACAACACGATCTATGAGGGCTGAGTTCCCACCACTGGCACATCAACCCATCACCTGTCCCTCATTACTAAGCTGGCCCATCAATTTATCATCAACGTGGTGATTCCTCGCCAGGAGAAGCGCCTTGTCATTAACATCCCTGATGCCATTCTCCTCTACCACTTTCTCCTAAAAAAGCCCATCAATCTCCCACGAATAATTCTAGGGCACATGGAGAAGTGCATGGCTTCCAAGTCCCACTCCCTTCCTTACGCTGGCCTAATCAAGAAACTCATGCTTAGAGAGGGCCTCTACGACACCTCCAAAGAAGAGGTCACGATCGGCAGGGAACTGGAAATTTCTGTGGTCCAGAAAATGCGTCACTCTGAGCCAGTGGAGGAACAAGAACTGCTGGCATCTGGTGAAGGCGCCCAGGATGGGAACACCCACGTGTTGATGCACATTGCCAACACTCTCGACAAGATGGCAAGGGACCAAGAAAAGATGGCTAGAGGCCAAAAAAACTTACACAAGTCTTGACACGACTATGTGATGCCCTGTTCCCACCAAGCCCATGATCTTTTCTCCCCTCTTTCCCTTAACCTCAATGTTCCCACAAATGTTATTTCTTTTGTTCCTATGTACATACTTCGCTTAATGAATGGTTTTTAGTATGATTGCGTGTTCCTTTCTTTCCTTATTTATGTGTTTACTTGTTTTCGATGATGTTAAAAGGGGGAAAGACAAAAAATGTGAGATGAGTTAAGTTGAAAAGCTATCACAGAATACGCTATATCTAAGGGGGAACAATTGCATAAAAAGCTAAGTACGGACTCAGTGATTCACAAGGAGTGGGTCCCTAGGAATTCGCGTAGGAACTCATCTGCACATCATACTTTGGAATACTTGCTTATTTTTTTGATGGTTTTGTCATCATCAAAAAGGGGGAAATTGTTGGGACGGTGTTGGGACCTATGGTTCTAAAACATCGGAACAACGATATCACTCTCCAGTTTTGATAATGACAAACACCATATGGGAACTAATGTGCTTTGTCCAAGTATTTCTAAGGAACACAGGTACAACAAAGAAAGTTCCCATGCTATGGGAACCCCCATGAGTGGATAAGAAAAGCAAGCATACACGCTGAAGAGATCATCTCAAAGGAACTCTGAAGAAGACAGTTCCCATCGCATGGGAACTCACATGTGAGGACAAAGACCGTTCAGCGCAAATCGCGGGATCCTGTCTTGGACAAAATGAAGGAACAGTCTGATGAGCAGACTGTCACAAGCGATCCAACGGCCCGATTGATTCAAGAAGTTGACCTAGTTCAAATCGAAGTCACATGTGAAGATTGTTCACTTGGGCTGCAAGCAAAGGGCATTTCGGACAACATGAAAGATACGATTGAAGCCCAAGTACAACCAAGTATAAAGCGAAATGAATAGTGCTAGGTTTTAGCACTTCTCCACAAACTCACACATACTCCTAGTGAAAGAAAGAAAGAAGAAGAGAAGTCCACGACGGCGAGTGTCCGATCTCGACGACGGTGAAGCCAAAGTTCCCAAGAGCAAGGGAACTGAAGTGTCAAGGTGTAAGGTTTGGCTTTCTTGTTTTAGTTGAGTTGTTCGCTTAGGAACTCAGTTGAGAAGATTCATTAGTGTTGCTAGAGTTAGGAAGAACTCGTAGGAACAGAGAAGTTTGAATTTGGTTGTACGTAACTAAGGAACAAGCAATAAAATAAGTAAGTCATTCAAAATCCTCCAAGCGGAGGTAGAGGTTTACCCACACAATTAGTTGGTTGTCGTGGGGTTCCTCTATAAGGGAACTGTGTTCTTTCTGTCTTTTAGTACTTGCGCTTCCGCTGCCTTAGGAACAACTTAACAGCCAGTTCCCAAGCTCTCGCTAACCGATTACGATCCAACACAAACATCTCCGACAACCTCAGAAACCCTATCGAAATAGTCCGATTTCAGTCTGTTTGCCGATCGTGGCGATCCTCCACCCCTTTCCCGCCAAATAAAATCTCCCTCTTGTTCCCTCTCCCCCTTACCTCTCATCATACGATTTACGCCAGCGCCTTCTACCTCGTCCGTCCCCGATTCGATCCTTCCAAGGCTTGGCTAGTATCCCTGCAAGAACCCGCACCCGGAAAGCTCGTCGTTCGCCACGTGCTCACGTGGAATGAGATTAATAGCCACTTAGAAGCCGTGGACTGCATCACCGCAACTCAAACCCTAATTGAAAGATTTCCCATTTGCAACGTACATTGTATGTGCAATGGACTTATTGTTCGACGGAAGGTGACTGCTATGGTAACCGAAGAAGAATCTGGATGTAGCCAATTGGTTGGCTTTAGTTCACATCAACTGTTTAGAACTAACACGTTTAGCATTCGCTTAGGCGGCGCTAAACCGTCAGGCTGGCGCTACTGCAAAATAAAAGACTGCGTGAAATTCAATGGACGGATCTTTGTTGTTAATTCGGAAGGTCATATCTACGCTCTTGACCACACGAAATTGCAGCTGGTTCAGATTTCAGAGAAGCCTCTCAGGAAAAGTATCGAGGGTACAAGAGTTTGTGTTCGATTCGTGGTATCGGATGGTGATTTATACACGGTTTTGATATCGGATATGGGGTCTAGATGTGAAATCCATAGGCTAGTTATGGTGAATAATGGATTTCGTGGGATATTAGTTGAGGATTTGGGGGATAGGGTGTTCTTCCTCAACCTTTGTGGCCCGTGCTCATTTTCAATCTCGGCTCGACTTCTTCCTCATCCTTGGCAAGAGGGAAACTGCATTTTTTTCGGGGACTATGCTGACGACCCTAATTGTAGGTGTTCCGGAAATACTCGATCTAATAGGGAGTACAGACATAGGGTTATACACGTTGGGAGTCGGACTCAAACCAAGCTTTGGAGACCAGAAGGCCGTTCATATTTAGACTTTTTTTCTCCCCCGACTTCCCTTGTCGTGGAGGAATGAATTGGAGTATACGTACTAGTATTGAACTATTTACCTATTTTTGTTAGTGCAGATGTTATTCATTTGTTTTTATCTTTAGCTTTGCAACAAAGAAGATAATCAATAGACAAGTCAATTAATTAAGCAGCTGCTTGGCTATCTAGGATTAGTGAGAATTGCTAAGGGTAATTTATATTTATTCAGTCTCTTTCACATTAATCATGAAAACATCATGCCCTAAACGCAGCTTAATGGGGAAAAAAATCAAAGCTTGTGCAATCAATAATAAGAGGAAGCATATATAGATATAAAAATTCGTTGTGCATCGTTATTCAAATAAATTCGTAGAAGGGAGAAACATAAATTGAGACAACCATATGTTGATCAAATTCTAAGGCTAGCCAGGGAAAACCAAATCACTTTGTTCAACTCCTTGAGATCGGGTTCGATTCCACCACTCATCCAATTCCTCCACGACAAAGGAAGTTGGGGGAGAAAACAAGTCCAAATACGAATGACCTTTTGGAGTCCAAAGCCTGTTGAAAGTCCGACTTGCAAGGTGGAATACCATATGTTTGTAGTCGATACTAGCTCGAACACATTTACATCCGCACCAAGGGAAGTTGGTGATGAAAACGCAATTCCCTTCCCGCCAAGGATAAAGAAGAATTCGAGCCGAGATTGAAAAGGAGCAAATGTTAGTGATGAAGAAAACCCTATTCCCCAAACCCTCAACTTTCTCACTCAATATCCTAATATTATTGATGTGGTTGTTTCCATCCGTCACCGCAACTTCTTTTAGGCTATAGATTTCACATTGAGAGGGAATGAAGTTGTTGTAAGATATCCAAAACATATACAAATCTCCATCGGATAACACGAATTGTACCCAAAAACACCCGACGATATCTTCCTTGAAAGGCTTCTCTGTTGCTTGAACCAGCTGCAAATTTGTACGGTCAAGAAGGTAAATATGGCCAGCTTCATCAACGGCCAAGATCTGTCCATTGAATTTCACATAGTCCACGATTGATCCATTGTGAATCCTGACGTCGTTGCCAGTAGCCTCGCAGCTGCCGCCCAATTCAAGCTTAAACGCATAATTTGGATATGAACATAAGCCAACCAATTGGCTAGATTTATCGGATACCAAAACCACCCACCGTGTGAACTCAACTCCATTGCATCACGCACAGTGTTTGTTATGACCGTTAAATCTGGCGATAGAGGTTTGTGTTGCGACGATCCAATCGGTGTCGCAATTTATCTCCCTGTAAGAAAGCACGTCGTGAAGGACGAGCTGTCCGGGGGCGGATTCTTGTACGGAAACTAGCCAAGCCTGAGAAGGATCGGATCGGGGACAGACGAGGTAGACAGCGAAGGCCTTGATCATGTAGTCGTACGCAAAGTAGGGCTCAACACTTTTGATGGGGGATTTGAGTGGGAACAAGGGAGATAGTTTATTCGGCGGAGGAAGGGTGGAGCATCGCCATGATCGGCAAACGGACCGAAATCGGACGATTTCGCTAGGGTTTCCAAGGCAGTCGGAGATGGTTCCGAGCAACTCCGGCGGAAGATTGGCCTTCTCAACCGCCGCTGCTTTTCTTGGCCCAGAATCCATCATAGTGATCGTGGTGTGTAGAGAGGTTTGTGATTTCAAACAGATTTTTTTAATATATATATATATATATATATAAGAGTCAGGAGATTAATTTCTACCCAAAAAAATATCCAGAAGATTAATTATAAAGTTTTACTTAAGAAAAAAAAGATATAAGATTATAATAACATTAATTAATTATATTTTTCCAAAAATAAAACAAAATTTCAAAGAACGAATTTTACTAAAAATATGAATGTAGTAGATTTTTTGTTCGACAAATATTTTAATGTCGGTTGGTCAAATCATAATGAGTTTTTTGATTTTTTTTCCTGAAATAGGCGTTCTAAATAATTTAATACAAAAATTAGGCTCGGCGAGAATAGGCTGAAAATTACGATTTGGAATAAAGTCATTGGGTGGCTGAGAGTTTTTTTTGCGGATTGAAACACGTGATGTGATATAAGTTGATGCTAATGGAATGAGATTAGGGATCAAATGATAATAATATGGAATGTGATTAGGGATCAAATGAGAACATTTATTAGGATAAGAAATGAGAACAAATATGGGCTTTTGATTGTGTGAGATCAATGGTCCAGATCTCAAAATCTCAAATGAGAACACCTGAGCGCGCTTCATTAATTTTTCATATTATGGGGGTATTTTCGTCATTTGATCCACACAATCTCAGCATACTGTATCGTTCAATTGATCGTACCGTCTCCTTCGTTCATTTGATCCCCAAAATTCGTTCAATTGATCGGCTTCTCCTCCGTTCTTCAATTGATCGAAGGATCTTCTTTCGGGATCTGTTCGACTGGATTTTGCGAAATTGAGACATTGGAGGTTGAAGGCGACGGTGGATCGTTCGAGGATAATATCGTGTGGAGCTAACTTGTGTCTTTCTTTTCAAGCCTTTTGAAGTTGCCGCTGTCATATGCATAAAACAAAATATAACACAAATGAGAGCATGAACTGTAATATGAAACTAAGTGTGAATTTTCATGAACCTACAAACATAAGAACATGAATTGTAATATGAAACTTCAAAATACAACACACATTAAAGGTATTTTGTATACTAAATAAAATGAACCTTATTGGCAAAAATGATGAACCTAATAGCATAAGAACATGAACCGTAAACTAATAAGCACATCCAGCTTAATGAGTGAGCATTTTTGGCCTATATTTGAGCATGAGACATGGCAATACTGAAAAATGAACCATATTGTTTGCAATCATGAACCAGGACAACATGTTTTATGAACCACACATCAAGCTTAATGATAAATACTATGAACTTGCAAAAAAACTACTTCATTAACCTTTGTCTTGAGTGAATTTGCTTCAAATTTCTCTCTGTTGGACTTCTTCTTCATTTTGTTTTCCTTGTAGTGTACCTGAACAAACACAATAATATCAACATCAAGTGCTCTTTTAACCAAATAACAAGGTGCAAGTCTAATAATACCTTATTATTCAATAGCATGAACTTATTATACTATTGCATGAACTATATTATACAATAGCATGAACCTTATTGTGCAATAGCATGAACCTTATTATACACTACTATTCATGATGCACCTAAATCAATTTGCTTTCTTGTTTCTACGTACTATGTATTTACTGAGGCTTAGTTTTATCAATTGCTCCCAGCCATGGTTCACCAAGACCATGAAACTCGAGTTGGAGCTCAAGGGGGCAGAAATTGTAACTAAATACTAACAATAAACTCACAAATGCAGTAGGAAGTCCAAATTAGGGGAAATAAAAATAGAAATTCTTGTGAAGATTCATTCAGCATTTAACGAAATTCCAGATTAGTAAAAGAGAATCAAAATTCGTTCAACATTTAAGGCGAGATTTGGCAGACGCAAAAGAGAATTCGTATTCTTCATGATAAATTTTGGATATACACAGTAGGAATCAGAATCAAGTTCATTCAGCGCATAAATAAAGTTCATTCAATTTGCTAGATTGATAAAACCCTAACCGGAAGAGGAGCTCGTTGGAGCGGCAGGGGCGTTGTCTTCCGATCTCGCAGGAGGCATCCTCGGCCGGACGAGAGAAAGGAAACTGGTGCAAAATTGGTTGAACGATCGCCGAACGAACGGACGATCGCCGAAGGAAGGACGAACGAAGTCACCCAAAAATCGCCGCAGGGAGAAGAGAGAAGAATCTGTCAGTTGAACTTTTCACGAGATGAACGAATCGTCGCTTGAACCCTGTGGGTGAGGGCAATTTCGTCTTCCACCAATAAAATTAGAAAATTTACACAATTTGCCACTGCCTATATATTTTTCTGATTTAATCTACGCCCTTGATTTATACAATTGGATGGCTATTAATTGTTCTCGTTTCTCACCCTAAGTATTATTATCACCCGAGCTGCTCTCAATGGAATGATGTATTATCTTTGTTTGTGGAAAATGTGATTTTAAAAAATGGCTAGATTCTCTGTCCACATCAGAGACTGCCTAGCTATAATTTATAAAATTTATAAATTACAGTTTAATGTTATTTTCTAAAATGTTATTACTATCATTCATTTTTTCATTTTTTAATGCTTTTACAAATGCTATAACAATCGTTATTTTTTAATTTTTGTTAGTAGCATGTCGAATTCCTAGGGAAAGTCTTTGTTGTGGACATAAGCTTTGGCCATTTTCAAAAAAAATCTTTGTGACAAATGAAGAGTAAGAGCTTGCCCAACAATTTCTCTATAATTTTCTCTAAAATGGGAAACCTAAAGTCAAATTCTCTAAAAAAATACCCACTTCAACTCCAACAGTTTCTTTATTTTGAAGAACCTAGCATTTATTATCTATATTTTTTATATACAAAATATTTTCTAAAATACTATAAATTTAATATGACCAATTGCAAGTTAACATGTATAACATCTACATTTATTTCATTCTCCAAATGCATTTGGGAAATTCCCTAAATTTAGAGAAAACACTTTACCTTTCCCCATCCATCCCAATTTTGAAGAATGTGTTAGAGAATCTGTTGGCCTATAAAAAGTCTAGCATTCTCCAAAAACACAAATATCAATGTATATAGAGAATCTCTTGGGATTGCTCTAACACACTTTGTAGATCAACTACTCCTGGGAGAAGTATTCATTTTGAAGACCAGGTTTAATTTCACTCATCCAATTCCTCAACGACAAAGGAAGTAAGTAGAGTAAACAAGTCTGTTTCTACCAAAAAAAAAGAGTAAACAAGTCTGAATGTGATTTATATTGGCCTTCCTGTTGGGCTCCCTCCATAATTAGGAAATTGATTGTCCAACTAACTCATTAGTGAGCCAAATTAATTAAAGTCCAACTATGAAGAATGGTTGAATTTTCCTCCTTAATTGGAACTAGGTTAAAATAATAATATCATCTAGAGTTCTCTAGAGAGATCTAGAAGATTAAGGAAATTTCTAGAAGGCTATAGAATCTTCTAGAAGAATCGGAAAGGTTGTGGAAGAATATAGAAGACATCGGAAGGGTGTGGAAGATTCTAGAAGACACCGAAAGGGTGTGGAATATTCTAGAAGAGTATGGAGCATATGGAGAATTCTAAAGTGGAAGGCTCTAGAATTGCCTAGTTGTAACATAGGGTATAAATCTCTAGATTCCTCCTTAGCCAAGGGAGGTGGGAGGCCTTGCCTATAAATAGCCACCACCCCCTCATTTGCATCCATCCAATTGATCAAGCAACAAGTGAGTGCTCTAGAGTGAGTTTGTGAGTGTGTGCCCACATAAAATTACTTGGCCTTGTACAAATTTCTTTCCACACAAATATAAAAGTTTATTTGTAAAATTAGTTGTTCCACTTGCCCTTCTTAACCCGACGAAGCGGAAAAAGACGAGTTTTCCCAACAATGGTATCAGAGCGAGGTTCGTTCGGCGACAACGATTGCTCGTTCCGGTTCAAGATGGAGGCAATCGTCACACATGATGGTGACATGTTCAAGCTTACGACGGACAACTACTCGCAATGGAGGATGATGATGGAAGATCACATGTATTGCAAGGATTTGCGTGAGCCCATCATCACAAAGGACTAGCCAAATGCAAAGACGACAAGGCGTGGGAGCTCCTCAACAGGAAGACGGTCGCAATGATCCATAAGTACATCGATAAATCTTTATTTGAGCAAGTTACTGATTATACAAACGCTTTTGAATTATGGGAAAAACTTGATTCCCTAATTCAAAAGAAAGCGCCTCATAATAAGGCCTCCTGATGCGACGACTAGTAAAAATGGTGTATAAAGATGGGAAAAGTATGATTATGCACTTGAACAATTTCAAGGGGCTCGTAAATCAGCTAAATAAGGCTGAAATGAAGTTCGAGGATGAAATGCAAGCCCTTTTTCTCATAAGTTCCATTCTAGAGAGTTGGGACACGCTGGTGGTTACTCTTAGTAACTCTGCACCAAACGGGAAGCTTACCATGGACGTCATTAGCGATAGCAATCTAAACAAAGAAGTTAGGAGGAAGGAACGAGGCCATAATGCTCAGTTAGAGATGAACGTCATTCACAACCGGGGTAGAGACGACACACGTGGGCACAATAAAAATCGAGGCCGAGATCAATCTCAAGGACGGTCCAACTCACGCTCAAGGGTTAACTACTATTATTGCGGCAAGCCAGGCCACACAAAAGAAGATTGTCGAAATCTCAAGAGGGATCAGTGATTTGGTAACGTCAAACCAAACCAGTTCAACCCCACGAAGAGCCAAGACGAGAAGAGCACCACCGTCGTTGTAGACGAAAGTGAAGATATGTACCTTGTCGGAGAAGAAAACTTCTTAAAAATCGCCTTTGATGAAAGCTCATGGATCGTCAACTCTGGCGCTTCCTTCCACTTCCCCTCATGAAAGTTTTTTCTCATCGTACAAAAGTGGCGACTTTGGTAACGTTCGGATGGGATATCAAGGAAGGAGCAAGATTGTCGGTATGGGAGAGGTCACCCTGACTACAAACACAAGATACAAGCTCGTCCTCAAAGAGGTGAGGCATGTCCCTGATATGTGCCTTAACCTCATATCAGTTGGAAAGCTCGATGATGTCGGTTTGGTGAATCACTTTGGAAACGACAAATGGAAGCTCACCAAAGGAAGCTTGGTCTTGGCTCGAGGAAGGAAGGAAGGGTCACTATATGTGATGCAAGCTAAGCTTCACAGGGGAGAGGCAAACGTAGCTGGAGCAGACATGAAGTTATGGCACTGAAGGCTTGGGCATATGAGCGAGAAGGGGCTTCGTATCCTCACTCGAAAGCAACTCCTCCCACATATGCAAGGTAACTTTCTCGAACCATGTGTTGATTGTTTGGCTGGTAAAAAACATAGAGTTGCTTTCCAAAGACCTTCACAGCTTAGGAGAAGGAAACATATCCTTGATCTTGTGCACACCGACGTATCTCCATGTCCGAGAAATCCCAAGGTGGTGAATCATACCTTGTCACCTTCATTGATGACCATTCGAGGAAGGTATGGGTATACCTACTGAAATTCAAAGACCAAGTTCTCAATGCATTTAAGGAGTTTGTCGCCCGAGCAGAATGTGAGATGGGCCGAAAACTCAAGATCATTCGTTCGGACAACGGTGGTGAGTATTGTAGTCCCTTCGAGGCATTTTGCAAAGCTCGCGGAATTAAACTAGAAAAGACATCGCCTAAGACACCACAGCTGAACGGACTTGCTAAGAGGATGAACCGAACAATTGAAGAAAGAGTTCGGTGCATGCTCTCTCAGGCCAAACTACCAGCGACATTCTGGGGAGAAGCTGTGATGACAACGGTCGGCGTCATGAACCTCACACCATTTTTTCCTTTGGAAGGAGATGTCCTAAAGGAGGTATGGTTAGGAAAGAAGGTCTCCTACAACAACTTGAAGGTGTTCGGGTGCAGGGCGTTCGTTCGCATCCCCAAGAACGAACGAGCCAAGTTAAATGTTAAGACCAAAGAGTGCATCTATCTTGGTTCACCTAGAGATGAGTTTGGCTACTGACTATGGGATCTAGTCAACAAGAAGATGGTTAGAAGTTGAGACGTTGTGTTCTTTGAGGACCTGATAATCGAAGACATCTAGAGGTCGGAGAGGCCAAGGTTAAGAGTTAGTAGGAGCAAAGACGTCAGCCCCTCTCATGAACAAAGCGATAGTTCAGAAGAAGAGATCGAGAACGATGATGCTAGTGTAGAAAATTTTTACCAGGAAAATGACCAAGAGGAGATAGAGGAGCCAGTGCCTGAGCCAACATGATCCTCCAAAGACAAGAGACCGTCAACACGATATAGGAAGGATGAGTATGTGACCCTCACGAATCAGGGGGAGCCTCAAAGATATAAAGAGGCCATCAATGACACTCACAAGGAGGAGTGGAAACGAGATACGCAAGAGGACATGCAATCCTTGCACAAGAATCACACCTACGAGTTGGTAAAGTTGCCCAAAGGGAGATGAGCCCTGAAGAATAAATGGGTGTATCAAATTAAATCAGAGGAGAGCAATTTGAAGCCCCGTTACAAGGCCCGATTGGTTGTGACAGGATTCAATCAAAAGAAAGGTGTTGACTTTGAAGAGATATTCTCTCCGGTGGTGAAGATGTCTTCAATCCGAGTTGTCCTTGGTCTAGCAGCTACTCTAGACTTGGAGATTGAGCAGCTCGATGTCAAGACAACATTTCTCCATGGCGACTTAAAGGAGGAGATCTACATGGAGCAACCAGAAGGATTCGTTGTCCCAAGCAAGGAGAATTTGGTGTGCCGACTACAAAAGAGTCTCTATGGCCTGAAGCAAGCACCAAGACAATGGTACAAGAAGTTTGACTCCTTCATGGAAGATCATGACTTGAAGAAAACCAAGGATGATTATTGTGTCTTCATGAAGAGGTACGCTAGCGGTGACTTCCTCATACGTTTTCTCTATGTTGATGACATGTTAATTGTAGGTCATGATCGGAATAAGATTGCTCCTCTAAAGAAAGATTTGAGCAAGTGGTTCGCCATGAAGGATTTAGGGTCAGCAAGACAAATTCTTGGGATGAAGATCACTTGTGACTGATCAAAGAAGCTTCTCTAGCTATCCCAAGATCAATACATTGAGAAGGTGCTGGAGAGGTTCAATATGCACAAAGCCAAGCCGGTAAGTACTCCACTAGCTGGACATTTCAAGCTGAGTTCGAAGCAAAGTCCAACAAGTGAGAAGGAGATGGAGGAAATGAACAATACTCCGTATGCATCAGCGGTTGGCAGCCTTATGTATGCTATGGTGTGCACCAGGCCCGACATCTCCCACACAGTTGGTGTCGTAAGTCGATTCTTATCCAATCCGAGGAAAGAGCATTGGGAAACCGTCAAATTAATCCTCCGGTATCTGCGAGGTACCACTAAGATATGCTTATGCTTTGGGCATGGAAAATCTGAGCTGAAGGAATACACAAATGCAAATTGGGCCGGTGATACTGATTCCAGGAAATCAACATCAGGCTATCTAATGACCTTTGCAGGGGGAACTGTTTCCTGGCAATCAAAGTTGCAAAAGAGTGTTGCCTTGTCTACTACCGAGGCAGAGTACATAGCAGCAATAGAAGCTTGCAAGGAGATGATATGGATGAAGAAATTCCTTCTTGAGCTTGGAGTAAAGCAAGATAAATATGTCTTGCTATGTGACAATCAGAGTGCTATTCACCTGGCGAAAAACCCAAGCTTTCACTCCTGCTCAAAGCACATCAACATACGACATCATTGGATTCGAGAACTTCTAGAAGAAAAGCTCCTCCACCTTGATAAGGTACATACGGATGTGGACTGGTCAGACATTATGACCAAGGTAATTCCAACTAAGAAGTTTGAAGATTTTTGTCAAGGCGCCAATATCGTAACACTTCCAAATTAAGTCGGGAAGGGGAAGAATTGTTGAATTTCCCTCCTTAATTGGAAGTAGGTTAAAATAATAATATCATCTAGACTTCTCTAGAGAGATCTAGAAGGTTACGGAAATTTCTAGAAGGCTATAGAAGCTTCTAGAAGAATCGGGAAGGTTGTGGAAGAATCAAGAAGACATCGGAAGGATGTGGAAGATTCTAGAAGACGCTGGAAGAGTGTGGAATATTCTAGAAGAGTATGGAGCATATGGAGAATTCTAGAGTGGAAGGCTCTAGAATTGCCTAGTTGTAACATAAGCTAGAAATCTTTAGATTCCTCCTTAGCCAAGGGAGGTGGGAGGCCTTGCCTATAAATAGCCACGACCCGCTCATTTGCATCCATCCAAGTGATCAAGCAACAAGTGAGTGCTCTAGAGTGAGTTTATGAGTGTGTGCCCACATAAAATTACTTAACCTTATACAAATTTCTTTCCACATAAATATAAAAGTTTGTTTGTAAAATTAGTTGTCCCACTTGCCCATCTTAACCTGACGAAGCGGGAAAAGGCGAGTTTTCCCAACACTTCCGGAGTCCAAAGGTTGGTGAAACTCTAACTTCCAAGGTGGAATACCCTATGTTTGTAGTTGATATTAGCTCGAACACATCTAGCACATCTACAATTGAACCGTTGGAAGTCCGGGATGAAAATGAAATTTCCTTGCCAAGGATGAGGAAGAAGTTGAGTGGAGATTGAGAAAGAGAACTTGTAATTGAGAAAGAACACCGTATCTCCCAAATCCTCAACTTTCTCGCTTAATATCCCGCTACATTTGTTGTTTCCATCAGTCACCACAACTTCTTTTAGCCTATAGGCTTCACATTGAGTGGGATCCGTGTAGGATATCCAAACCACATATAAATCTCCATCAGACGACCCCATGATATCTTCCTTGAAAGGCTTCCTTGTCATTTGAACCAACACCAGTTGCAAATTTGTGTGGTGAAGAAGGTAAACATGGCACACTACATCAACAACCAGGATTTGTCCATTGAATTTCGTATAGTCTTTTTTTATGTATTGGCTCTGATCAATGTCATTGCCAATCAATTGAGTAGCGTCAAAGTCGTCGTCGCCGTTGCCGCCTAACTGAAGTCTAAATGCAAAGAGTATAGAGTTTGGATATGAGCATACACCAACTAATTGGCTACGTTCAGAAGCGTCATCTGGCGATGATGATGATTTGGATAGGAAAATAAACTTTCGTGAAAAATTGGCTCCATTGCATTGCTCACAGGTGTAAAATCTGGCGATGGTTCAAGTTGCGTTGATCTGATCCCCTTCTATGTTGTTATTCATCTCATAGAACATAAGCGCGTGGCGCAAGACAATCTTTCTGGGAGCGGCTTCTTGTACGAACACCATCCAAGCCTTGGAAGGATCGGATCGGGGCAGATTAGGTAAATGGACCTGACGTTGATCACGTGATCCACGCATTGGTAGGGTTTGTTAAAGAAGAGGCTCTGAGAACGAAGATGAGGGAGAGTTTATTAGGCGGCGGAGAGGTGGAGGATCGCCATGATCCGTAGAAGGATCAGAATCCGACGATTTCGCTGGGGTTTACAAGGCGGTCGAAGATGGTTCCGAGCAATTCTGCCCACTCAAACACCGCCGCCACTTTTCACCCTGAACTCATTGCAAAAAAGTGATTTCTTTTAGGACGGTCAATAAGATTTCTATTTATAGACGCGAGATCATTCAACTAAGACTCAAGACATTGTATACAAGAAAATAAGAAATTTCCTCTCTTTTTCTAACTGGTTGAGAAGTGTTGTAGAAAAGTTTTAGAGACAGTCTCAGACTTCTCTCTCTAAGTTTATATGGCTTAGAGAGCCTCCGACAAACTAGGGTCATGTGTGTAATGGGCCTAACATACAAGCTTAATGATGTTCCAATCCAAAATCATATGACAATGTGTGGAGTAGCTCATTGGCCGGTTTATATACTAAGCAATTTTAGTCTCACATTTCCATGTGGGATAACTCTAACACTAGGAGATTAAAAAGTTAAAAATTTCAAGGAGTTAATGTGTCTAACAAGATAGAAATCTGATTTATATCCATATATAAATAAATAAAAATGATATAAATCATAACTATAAGAATCTAGGAGATTAATTTTTAAGTTTTTAATCAAGATAGAATCTAGGAGATTTCCATCTTGTTAGACACATTCGACCAATCACATTTGACATCTATATATAAGAATCTAGGAGATTAATTTTTAAGTTTTTAATCAAGAAAAAATGATATAAATCATAAAAGTTGATAATAAAAAAAAAACTCAAGTTCTATGACGTTTAGCGACTTGTTTGGTAGCCAATATTTTTTGCCTGAGCCTAGAATCGGAATTACTTGTAATTTCAAGCGTACTTTCGAAAAAAAAATCGGAATAAGACCCGACAAAGATTCAACAATCCAAATTAGTCGTTCTTTAGAAATAGGGGAGAAAAAAAGCTTTAACTATTACATAATTAAACAATTTTTAAAATCTCCACGCTTCATGTAGCTGACTTTTGTCTCCTGTACATTGGAACTAAAATAAGCTAGTGTCAGCTGCTGAAATATAGTTTGCATATTTGGATCATCATCAAAATGAACAAATCATTCAATATATAATAGCATAGAAGTAGGAAAAGGAGTACAACTAATTACTTGGACCAAAAAAAACAGAGTACGTATATAATCACTTCAAAAATAGAGCCATGTTTCATGATTACTTAATCCTTATTGCACAATTAAAATTGCAAGGAGGGAATGTGTCTAACAAGATGGAAATCTTCTCCTTCTGCATCATCTTCGGATGGTCGTTGAAGTCTTCTCTTAAATGTCCGTGGCATCTCAAATAGCCACAAGTGTTGGAGACTGCTTATGCAGCTTATTTGTTGTGGCAACCTTTCTAGGTTTTGGCAGCTGCTGATTTTTAGCTCTTGGAGTTTGCACAAGGCTCCACTTTCTATTCTCCATTCCTTCAAATAAGACAGGCCATCTAAACAAAGCTTCTGGAGCTTTGGAAGTCCAGCCATAGACAATCTGTCTCCCGTGTATGCCATTACATGTAGTTTCAAATACTTGAGCTCTTCAAGTTGAGCCAGAGCAGCCTTGAACCATTCTTCATCCCCAATCTCGCTTCCATATAAGTCCAGTTTCAAAAGCCTACGAGGGAACTCACCAAATGGCCGATGCGTCTGCGTTTGTATCCTCGCCCATAACTCAAGACTTGCACAATGTCTCAGTAGCTTCAACTTGTGTAAATTAAATTCCACATCGTTATCCGTATGCAGGTCAAGTGTATGAAGTAGGTGCTCACTTGGGTTGCTGAAAAATTCATATACACCTTCAAGCTGTGCTAAGCTCGATATGTGCTTCAGTTTCAAGACTTGTAGACCAGGGCTAGCATGGGGTAGCTCTTTAGCCACCCACTCCCCACTGCTTGCCTCCAAAGTTTGCAAGTTGTATTTGTTTCCCACTCCTAATTCTCCAACCCCAGAAATATCTACACGGAGATGTCTGATGTGCTGCATCCTACCCACCAAATACTCCGGCATCCAACCCTCAAATTCGACAACATCGTTACATATAAAGGAAAGCAAGTTTCTTAAATTCCTAATGGATAGTGCATGTCCCCTGCTTACCCTACAATCTTTCAATTCCAAGTGCCTTAAGAGAATCAAGTCACCTATTTCCGTTCTCATTCTTGTGCCCGTCAATTCAACGCCAACGAGACACAAAACCCGGAGATATGTCATCCCCACCAATGACAAGATCAATCTTTCTCGAAAAGGCGACCGATCTTGTAGCATAATATAAGATCGGACACTTATCTTGGTTGATCGAGGTGTGAAACGTTGCTTATTGAAATCAGTTGACGTCCTCGACCTGTGTAAGAGGTTACAAAAAACAATGCATAAATAAACCAACCGTTACTATCGATTTAACCATTCATAATTCGTAAATACTCCTCTTAACGTACTGAGGCCTATATTCCTATCATGAAAGTAAACATAAATTCATAATACATATTCATCTTAAACTCTGTAAATAGATATTTGACATTTTGTTCAGCTATTTAACAAATTATTTAATCTATACTACACCAAACACGATAAAATTTAGTTAATTTACATTAACATTTTAGTCTTAGGAAATAATATCTTGTCATATTTATTTTTATCTTGTATGGCTTAGTTTATCTTTTCTATATGGTATCATCCGTCTAACCGATCCTCTCCTCTATTTTTTCACCACGAAAATCCTACGCTCTTCGTCCCTCTCTTCTGTTGCCATGGCAGCCGAATATTCATCCCAATTGCCCAATCCTCATGAAAAGGACAAGCCTTTCACCATTGTCTACTTCCCTATTGTTCTTAAACTCACCTCTACAAATTACCTTGCTTGGAAAACACAAATTGAGGCTACTCTCGAAGGCTACGATCTCCTTAAATTTCTTGATGGTTCCCACCCATGTCCGCCTGAAACTGTTCTACGTGGCTCCGGTGACGCCGTTGTACAAACTCCCAATCCGGCCTATCATACATGGAAACAGCAAGACCGTCTTCTGTATGGTGCGCTCCTTGGCACGTTCTCCACCTCCGTTGCCAATTTGGTGACTCAAACAAAGACCACCAAAGCTGTTTGGGATCTTCTCCGCACCACTTACGCCACAACTTCTCGTGGTCACAAGGAACAAATCAAGACCAAGCTTCAATCTCAAACCAAAGGCAATTCTTCTGTGTCTGAATACATGTAGTCAATGAAAAGCTCGACCGATCTCCTTACATCTCTTGGTGCACCTGTCAACCACGAGGACTTCATCGACTATATTCTCAAAGGACTTGACTCCACCTATCAATCTGTAATTAATGGGGTCAATAATCGGGACTCTCCAATCTCCTTTGAAGAGCTACATGAGAAGCTTATTATCAAAGAACTCTCCTTGAAAGCTGCATCGGATTCCAATGGACCAGCCACCGCTCTTTCTGCGCAGACTCACTCTCAACGAGGTAAAAACAAGACTTTTTCTCAAAACTCATGGCAGCAACCCCTTCTCCCCACGCCACCACCACACAACTATCGTCCCCCACCTCCTTTTTCTCCGCAACAACAACAGTATCCAAACCCTAATCCCTACCGTGCCCAAAACCCTAACCCTAGTAGTGGTTCCACGTCTAATTCCTCTCCAGGTTACTATCAACCTAAGCCCTTTCTTGGTAATGTCAATACTGTCAAACAAAAGGCCATGTCATCTCCCATTGTAATGAATTTCGGGCCAAATATCCCGGGGTTGAACTCCCTTCAACGGCTCGTTTTCCGACTCAAACCGGTCCCCAAGTCAATTCTGTAGCCCTCATCTATAACCATAATTCGTGGCTACTGGACAGCGATGCTTCCCATAGCGTGACCAACGATCTCAACAATCTTGCATCACACTATCCGTATTCTGGTCCCAATGAACTTTTTATCGGCAATGGTCAAGGTTTATCCATCTCTAATCTTGGCTCTCTTTCTTTAAATTCTCCATCTTACAAATTCTGTCTTTCTAATGTCCTTCATGTTCCGTCCATCTCCAAAAATATTATCTATGTGTCTCAATTTACGTGTCAAACTCGTTTTTCTATTGTCTTCTTACACGATTGCTTTCTTATGAAGGACACCAAGACGAGAACAACAATCCTTAGGGGTCCTTGCAAAGATGGCGTCCATGTTTGGCCCGACTCTTCACCAACTGTTCTCTCGGCCTCTTGTTCGTCCTCTGAGTTGTGGCATCATAAATTAGGACATCCGTCTTCTACTACTTTTAGTTTCTTGCATAATAAATTTTCGTTGGGACATTCTCGTTATTCACTTTCCAATTGTACTTCTTGCAATATCAATAAAAGCCACAAGCTCCCATTCTCTACGTCTTCCCTTGTTTCTTATTATCCACTTGAAATTATTTTCTCGGATGTTTGGTCTTCCCCTGTTATGTCTTATGATGGTTTTCGTTATTATGTTGTGTTTGTTGATCATCATACCAAATACATGTGGCTATACCCCCTTAAAACACTACACCATTCTGCAGATTTAGCGACCATATTTTAGCGACCACGGAATATGGTCGCTAATTAGCGACCATATGGACGCCAATGGTCGCAAAACTGGACGTCAAAACGGGGAAACCAAATTAGCGACCATATGGTCGCTACATTCAGCGACCACGTGGTCGTTGAGCCTTTATAGTCGCAATACGTGCGCGGGGAAATTTCCCGCCAGCATGTAGTGACCATATGGTCGCTGAAATTTCCCGCCAACATTGGACCCATATCTGCGACCATATGGTCGCTACATTCATCGACCATATGGTCGCCAAGTATCTCACGACCACTTGGTCGCAAACAGTAGCGACCAGTTGGTCGCTGACTTGGATCAGATGTTTTGGCGCGCCACATCTATTTTGGCGGGTAATATCCCGCGTTTTTGGCGACAACTTGGTCGCTAAAAACAGTAATTGGTAAAATTCCCGCCATATCAGCATATATTGCATTCTCATTCCGCTAAAAAATGCACTCTCATTCCGCTTCAACCCAACTTCACTCTCATTCCGCTCTCTTCAAAAATATTCACAAAAGAAAGAAACAATCAACCACAATTGTGAATTGATTCTAGGAAGAAATTTCGTCAAATTTTTCCGACATCCTCACTAAAGGTATGTATTTAAATCTTATTCCTAATATTTCATTCCGTCATTATATTGTTTTAGATAAATATTGATGGTAGAAAGATTTCGTTTATATATTTATAAGAGATTGTTACAGAATTTTACCGCAAATAGCAGTTGGTTATGTTGTAAATGTCTGTTCTGATATACTGAATCTGGCGACCATATGGACGCTAAATAGCAACCATATGGTCGCTAAATGCACATCAGCGACCATATGGTCGCTACTTAGCATTCATATGGTCGCCAGATTCAGTATAATATGCACTTGAATTAATTTAATTGTACTCTTATTTTGAAATGCAGGAAGGAAAAAATGCGTGAGTGGATGTATGTGCGTAATATAGATGGTTTTTTGAACAATGAGTTTTTAGCTGGCGTAGAGCAATTTCTGGAATTATGCAAATCTATGCCGTCCTATAACCCATCCGAATTAAGGTGTCCGTGTCGGAGGTGCAAGAATAAGAAAATGAAATATGTGGATGATGTGCATTATCACCTTGTTAAGGAAGGTTTTGTTCCGAACTATTACCATTGGGTTTCGCACAGGGAGACAGATGAAAGGTTCGCTGCATTGTTGGCCGAGTCTAGACAGCATGAAGGCTGTAGCAGTTCTGATCCAACACCACCATTAAATGGTGGGAATGATAATCGAATGGAACAGATGGTGTATGATGGTTTTAATTATGGCCAACGTGATTACACTGCTGAGGATCCCGTGCAGAATGCGGATATAAGGCATGAGCAAGGGGAGCAATATTATAATGAAGCGCCCAATCCCGATGCACAGCGTATGTACGACATGTTGTCGACCGCAAATAGGCCTTTGTGACCTGGATGTGATATGACGTAGTTGGAGGCTGCGACTGAGCTACTGAGCCTAAAGTCTAAGCTAAGGATGACGGAGCGCGGATATGACATGATCTCGGATTTTTGCGAACGCGTTTCTCACCCGAAGACGACATTACTAGCCACATTTTACGACACGAAAAAACTGGTTGAGGGTCTCAGTCTTCCTTACAAGATGATTGATTGTTGTCCAAACTCTTGCATGATATATTGGGGTGCAGATGCAGAATACGCAACATGCAAGATATGTGACTATCCTAGATGGAAGCAAGGCAAGACAAAGCTCATGAGATGGCATCTGTGGTGACTGCCGAACACATGAGATGGCATGCAGAGCACGCACAAGACGGGGTGATGAGACATCTTTCAGATGCAGAGGCATGGAAGCACTTCAATGCTGTGTGGCCAGATTTTGCATCAGAAACACGAAATGATAGACTAGGCTTGTGCACGGACGGTTTTAATCCGTTCGGGGCGTCCAGGCGCCATTACTCATGTTGGCATGTGATTCTGACACCCTACAACCTTCCGTCGTCGATGTGTATGCGAGAAGAGGTTATGTTTTTGACGTTTATTGTACCTGGACTGAAGAGCCTGAAGCAGAAGTTGGATGTCTACTTGCAGCCGTTGGTAGCCGAGCTGAAGGATTTGTGGCTTAATGGGGTGTGCACATGCGATTCTTGGAGGAAACAGAATTTTGTGTTGCGTGCAGCTGTAATATGGACTATTAGTGACTTCCCCGCATATTCGATGTTGTCTGGTATGTGGTTAATTTTATATATGCTAATCAATTTGAAACTATTATATATAATAATAATGTATATATATGATTTGTGTCCCTTATCTTAATGTGTGATACAAAATATATGTTTGTGTAGGTTGGAGCACTTCTGGGAAATACGCGTGTCCTTATTGCATGGAGGACACCGATGCATTTTATCTAACACATGGACACAAAATGTGCTGGTTCGATTATCACAGGAGGTTTACAGAACTTGATCATCGCTTCCGAAACAACAAGACTGATTTCAAGAAAGGTAGACAAGAGCGTCGTGGTCCCCCGGTACTTCGTGATGGATACGAGATATTAGACCAGATAAACAATATGGGCTTGATGAAGATAACTGAAGTGGGAGCTGAGGAGCACAATGTCGCGGTCAGTAGAGGTTCGGGTTGGAAGAAGAAAAGCATTTTCTGGGACCTACCTTATTGGCCTAGTCTGCTGGTAAGACATAATTTAGATGTCATGCACATTGAGAAAAATGTCTTCGATAATATTTTCTTCACCATTCTCGATGTTCCGGGGAAGTCGAAAGACAAGTGGTCGGCCAGAAAGGATATAAAGGAATTGTGCAAGCGTCCGTAGTTGGAACTTGATGAGGAGGACAATAGCTACCCAAAGGCTTGCTATGCACTAGATCGTCATGAAAAACAAGTGCTTCTAGATTGGTTGAGATCCGTAAAATTCCCGGATGGCTACGTGTCCAACTTGAGCCGCTGCATTGACTTGCACAAGCTTAGGCTCTTTGGGATGAAGAGCCATGATTGTCATGTGTTCATGCAAAGGTTGATGCTTGTTGCTTTTCGTCCATTTCTTGATGACAAAGTATGGGAGCCCATAGCTCAGCTAAGTGCGTTCTTCAGAGACCTGACGTGTTACGAGCTGAAGCCTGAGGTGGTTATGCAATTACACAAGGAAATACCAATAATTTTGTGCAAGCTGGAGCGCATCTTTCCCCCTGCGTTATTTGATTCAATGGAGCACTTGCCTATTCATCTGCCACGGGAAGCTTCACTTTGTGGCCCTATCAATTATAGATGGATGTATCCAGAAGAAAGGTATGTACAGTTGTATGCAGTTGTTCAGTTTTGGATTCATATAATTAACTTGTATAATAAATATTAATGGTTTTCAATGTATATCATATAGGCTCTTAAAAAGGCTGAAGGCCTCAGTTGGCAACAAAGCTCATGTTGAGGGGTCAATTTGTAGTGCCTATCTCATTAAGGAGACGTCCACATTCTGCTCGTATTATTTTAGCTCACATGTGGCGAGTACTCATATGGATATCGCCCGCAACGTCAGTTGCACACTTCCAGTTGGGGTTGATCCGGGCGATTTGTCTATTTTCACAACAACTGGTTGAACCTTGGATAGCAGATCAATAGGTCATTTTCTCACAGATGATGAATTCCATGTAATCCAAACTTACATTCTCATGAACTGCGTCGAAGTGGAACCGTATATTGAGTACGTTTCTATAATCTCAACTAAAGTAGGTCCGATATATATAAAGTATGTATTTCATTCAATTACTCTGTCGTAGGTACTATTTGACAAACTGCGTCGTAGGTACTATTTGAATACTTTTAGCGACCATATGGTCGCTATATTTAAATTTTTAGCTCGAAATTTGTTTTTTAGCGCGTAGTTTGATTTAATTTCGTAAATAGCGACCATATTGTCACTAAGAACGAAATTTAGGGTGCCACATGGGGGAAAATCTGAAAATTCAATTTTTCGCGAAATATTTTGCTTTGCGACCACATGGTCGCCAAGTACTATTAGCAACCATATGGTCGCCAAGTGGCGGCATGGCCCACCACTTAAATTGCTTACATTTAGCGACCATATGGTCGCTAACCCTGAATAAGAAGGAGAACGTGGGTTCTCCTTCGTCATTTCCGCCTTCTCTTTTGAGATCCCGAGCACGCCGCCGCCTCCGACCCCGTCTCCGCCTCTCCGGCTACTCTCTCGGCCCGTCGTCGGCACCGCCCGTCTCCTCTGCCTGCCGTCGCCACCTTCCGCCTCCTTTGCCCGAAATTTGCGCCGCTGCGCCTCTGCCCGAGGATTCTGCAGCTGCGCCTCTGCCCGAGGATTCCGCCGCCTCCAACCGTGTGCCTCCTCCTCCTCACCGTCTGACCCCCACC